>JAOTIZ010000203.1:46262617-46290406 GCA_027123425.1 Erythroxylum panamense | reverse complement strand
TGGTTTTGTTTTTTGTTTCTATTTTTTCATAATCTGATTTATTATCAACTAAATATATATCATTTAATAATTTAATATATTAATTATTAATAATAATTATGAATAATTTAATTTTTCTTATATTTAATTAATTAGAATTAAGTATTTGCGAAATTATTAATAATTTAATAATTAATTTAAGTTTTGTAATTAATTTAAATTAATTAATTATTATTAAATATAATTAAATTTAGAATATCTTGAAAATATATAAATTTCAAATTAAATTTTTATTTAATAATTTAAATACATTTAAAGATTCAAAAATAAATACTAATTTTTAGATTATTTATTTTAATAAAATAAAATAATTTTATTAATAAATATTATGTAATAGAATAAAATAAATTTGATTAATTAAAAATAATTTTTTTAAAGTTTCATCTAATATGTAATTATCATTACTAATAAAAATATAAGTACGTTGATATTAACAACTTATAATTTTGTTTTTATTTAAAGGAAAAACAAAAACTAAAAGAAAAAGCAAAAATTAAAAAAAAAACGAAGCTTAAAATATAACAATGAAATGCAAACTTATCTTGTGATTCTCTCATTTTAGTTAAAAACTTCAAAATTATAGCTTTATAATAAATGATAA
The DNA here is from genome assembly GCA_027123425.1 of Erythroxylum panamense. Lineage (NCBI taxonomy): Eukaryota > Viridiplantae > Streptophyta > Magnoliopsida > Malpighiales > Erythroxylaceae > Erythroxylum > Erythroxylum panamense. The sequence goes on along the minus strand of JAOTIZ010000203.1, from coordinate 46,289,766 downwards.
AAAAATAATTAGAAAATAGTTAAAAAAAAGTAAAATTGTGCCTTTTATACTTTGTGTAGCGAACACTCATCAAACTCATTTTATTTGGTACCGGTGAGTTGCAAAATTAAAAATCCTAGTTTAAAGAATAAACAATAATAACAATATAGAATAGACAATAAATAAGCATTTTTTATTTTTGAAAAAATAAAATCCATACGGTATATCCTTTTTCCATGCTTCAAATTCATTCAAAGATTCCATATTCTTCTTTAAAAGAGCTAGGGACCATGAAGTTATTAAAATCTCAAATCAATTTATTTTATTGAAATCCGTTTATTTATTTTTTAATTACTCTCTGCTAATGATTAAACTTATTGTTTTTAAAATAAAATTTAGAATTTAGTTCCAGTCAAACATAATTAAATAGTTTTCAAACTCATTTTAGACCTTTTTCTCTTGTTTGTATACTTCTCCTTCTTAATTTCTGTGGATGCAATACGTGCGCATGACTGTGACCATTCAAAATGGGATCAGATCAAAGCTACGAGATAAATGTTGTCGGCGGGTCCCCGAATTGATTTGGCACTTCTTCCTTAACCGTATTGTCCATTTTTGCTGTCGTCATTAATTCTCTTCCTGTCCCTTATAATATTGACTATTAACCAGCTGTATTAGATTAATTAATTACATTTGATGGATTTATGAAAATTAACTGTGTTATTAAATTTTTAATTTTTAATTTACCCATATTGATGCAAATTAACTTCGTCATAAAAATATGATAGAGGGGGTTGCTATCACCTTAGCACCAGGTTCCAATAATTTACACATGGCTACTAAATTCTAGAAGGTGTGGAGTGTAGAGAATCAAAGTGGAAGCAAATATCAGATCCAATCTTTTAAAAATAGAGTGGCTAACAACTGTACATGTCACAATGTTTTTGCAAACTCAACTTCAACCATTCATTTCTATATCCACAATTGCTTGTATGACTCTGAAATATATTCAAATTAATTAATATTGACAAAACGAATGTGCTTCTATGTATAATGATGAGTGAATTACATTTTATGTAATTTAAACTTGTAGTCTTCTTAATTATTATTAAAAATAATAATAAGTTGAATTGAATATCAATTTATAGGCAATTCATAATCTCGAGTTTATTTAAAATTTAAATAAAATAATATCATTTTAGCAAATTAATTTAGATCTATTCAGAATTAATTCTTTATCCATTAAATAAAATAAGACAAAAGATATAGACCTGAGCTTTAAAAAAACTTACTGATATTTATTTTTTTAAAAAAATTCTTTTTTATTTTTATTTTTTAGAGAAATCTCTTCCCAGCCAGTAAATACATAATATGAATATCAAAAATTGACTAATCAAATATTAGTTATGTAATAATTTAACTCAATTCTTAAATTCGAACTAAACTAATTAAAATTGACTGAAATAAATAATTTATCATAATTATTTTTAATAATAATTAAAGTTTGAATTTAATTAATTCGAATCACATATAATAACTATAATATTAATGATATTTGATTAATTTACATTTAATATTAATGCTAAGTGTTTCTCGTCATTAATTTTAATCAAAATCTAAGAAATCTTTTCTAAATTATTAAAGAATAAAAAAATTTCGAAAAAATCTAAGATCAAATAAGTTTTTAAAATTTCTTAAACAATATATTCTATATCTTTTATTCAATAAAAAGATTTTAACTTGAATTAATCTGAACCAAACTTATACGACCCACCCAAACCCGTTTACCCAATGGCAAGCCCAATCCCCACCTCCACTTCGGGTACCTTCGGACAAATTATTCTATGCCACATCTCCAATTTGATCGGTTATCTTATCAACTCCCAACTCCAAAGTACCGAATTATCAAAATTTAACCATTAAATTGCGGAATATATACCAATAATTACAGTAAAGAGGAATATAACTATATAATTTACAATTTAAACCCTAACGAAGAGATTGTGGTCAATTAAGTGTGAAAATGATGTCGCACTTTGAACTGAGGGGAAAAAAGAGGAAGAAGAGGAGGTTAGAAATTGGAATATGATATGAACATAAAAAAGAAAATACGGTACAAAAAACAACTCTTTTAGCCTTTACACAATTGGTTAGACCCGAATACAGCCCCCAAAGTGCCCTCTGCTGACTACGTCGGCACAAAAAACATCGGCGCGGATTCGCAACAGAACGGCGCAGCCGGATGCTGCCACTTCTTGAACACCATCGTACCCGCTGCCTTTTGTGCCGGCACCGGCGGATCCTGTCTGTAATTGAGCTCCACCGCTGTCGGCGATGTATTGAGGGGGGAAAGAAGGGGGATTGCCACGTTCCAGTGGGAGGACGACGCCGACGCAGGAGTTATCTTCAACGACGTCGGTCTCCGTTGTTGTAGCTTGCTCGGTTGCCGCTGCCCCCGTGTGGCCGTCGCCATGCCGGAGGACGACCTGCTCCTTGCCGTGTCGGACATGTATATAAATATAGACAGAGAGAGAAAACGATGTAGTCGACGAGCTTTTTGCGTATGGACTCTGGTGCTTAGACACGCAAGGGAAGCGCAGCGTGTTATATAAATGAGAAAAGATCGCGTGGAATACACGTTAATAAAATGTGCGTGGGTGTGAAGTTCTGAAACAGTCAAAGATGAGTTGTCGACAGCATCTCAGCGTAATTGGTTGGGTTGAATTGATTTTGATTTTGGAGATTCGTTTTTCAATTCTTTGCTGTTTTGTCTTTTTTTTTTTCTCTTTTCTAATATTATTATTATTAGGTTTAAAATTGGAACATTTCTAATTTTGGAATATCGTTTTTAAATTTGAATTGATTAACTAAAATCTGTATTTTATATTTTTCAATTTTTTATAACAAATGCTACTTTCGATGTTTATTAACGAAATCTTCAATTTCTAATTTTAAATAAAAAATTGTATTTAGTTTTGTATCGGGTCCATAAATCAAGATAATTATTTAATATTGTTTCTTGAATTTAAATTTTTTGAACATCATGAACTTAAGTTTAAACAAACTATAATTTTTAGTGAAAATATATTTAATATAGTTGAAAAACATTAATTACAATATCTACAATAATTATAGAAGGTACAAACATAAGATATCACTTTAAGATAAGATACGATAATACAAAAAATGAATTAGAAAATAAAAGTGGCATAATATATTTAATGTCAGAATATGCACTAAATAACAAGAAAAAAAACATTACAGGACAGTCGTATATGAGTTAATAATTTTTTTAAAATCCAATAAATATCAAAATTATTAAATTATTATAAATAATATAGAATTTAGTAACATCCGAAATGAATTCTCAAAATTCGGCACAGTCCATAACGTCCTGGTCAAACATCTGAAGTGTAAGCCTCGCATTTCTTAACCGACCCAACCAACCTTTCAGGCCACGGTTTGTCGCTTTCTCTTACACCATCCCTAGATTTTGACCCAGACCTTTATGTGGCGTTAAGTCTAAGTTTCCAGAACCATGTTAAGCCAAAATTTCCATAAAGCAATAAAATGGAAACTAAATACATAAATTTGTTTTTATATATTTCTTTATCTAACTTTTAAAAGCTGATGTTGATTAATGTTTAGCAAAATACTTGAAGACATCTAATTAATACAATGTATAAACTTAAAAAATTACGTAGTTAATGTGAGACACGGCTTATAAACCTATGATTATAATAAGAAAATCTGAAAGTTTAAATAACCATAGCTTATTTGATATTTTGATTTGTCCGTTTTGAAAGACATCACTACCACGCGTAACCTAACCGGAGGGATCCAACGGTTGGAATCATGTCACGTGCAATGGAATGATTGGTCTGTTGACGATTTTGCGCACTTGATGACGACGCATAAACTAATCGCTCTGTCAAAGGACAAGGACGTCGTACGTTTGATGTATGTGTTTATTTGGGCAATTTTAAACAATCGATAGTTCTTGGTGCTTAAAAGAATTGTTCAACCAACGGAGAAAGGAGTGTATAATTCTAAAATTTAACATATACGTTATTAATTACCAGTCAACTTGTTGGGTTGATTTTAATGAAAGCTAGCAAAATGAGATGATTATTGGATTTAAGAAAATTAGAATAAGAAGATTGAGAGAGAAGAGATCGCAAAAAGGAGTTTTTTTTTTGTCCACGAGGTCTTAAGAGAGTCCCAACTATGAGCACTTTTAAGTCATCCACATTCAGACTAATCCCCGCTCGAACTGAATAGGTCTCTTACGAGAGGCAAAGCTCTAACCCTAAGTTTTAAACGGCTGCATACATAAAAGGAATTTTAATTTTTTTACACAAAGATAAACTACTAGTCATGGATCAATTTAATGTCATTATTATTTGTATAGAAGCCTAACGTTTGGGCTTTCCAAATTACATTAAAAGCTCTTGTATTGTAAGCCTAAACTTGTAAGTTCATATAGTTTAAAACCCAAGTTACTATAATCATCGGTATCGGAGTAGGTAATAATGCCTTTGATTAACTATTAAAATTAATTTTAGACTTGTACTGCCATTAATAGTGTTATGAGTTTTTAGAACACGTTGAGCAATGTTTACAGTGCTTTCGCATTGTTTTGACCATGAATGATTGCTACAAATATCATAATAAGGTGTTTTTCACGTATTGACTATGTTTATAAGTCATTTTAGTTTATTTTGATGATGGATCAAGGTTCATCTGCACAAACGATAAGTTTTTGCGACAAACTATTTTGGAGTTTTGGTATGGAATGGCTACTGGTTTTGAATAAAGTCTATAAAAAATGAAAATGAAGGTTTTGAGTTGAACCAATTGTGGTTTGCATCAGAGGCTTTCGATTAACCTCTAGAAAGGAATTTGTTCATGATTTGTGTTCGAAACTTAATTGATTGATTGCCTATTAAAGCATGTTTATGTTAACATTATTACTGGTTTAAATTATACATTCAAGTATCAGCCAAATGCGAACTTGAATACTCGATAAAAGTTTATCATCTATTTAAATCCATCAAGATTAATTAAAGCATTAATGTATGAACTTGTGTAATGTTTGCAGCTTCTACCAAGTTGTTTGCTTTAAACAATGGGTTAATTAAGTTCAATAGAATACATGTTTTTATTCATTTACACTTAAGAGAAAGTATCACCCAATGAATGTTTATTGATGAACTGAATTTTATATCAAGGGTCTATTTTAGTGTGATAACATCGATGACCCGAAACTAAAGTTTTTTTTATTAAATTTTCAGATCCAATTACTTTAGTTGATTTTTGACTTTGTCATTCTTTTCTCAATTGTTGTAAATTAAAGCCAATCTCCCCTTTAACCCTTTTTACTTTGTTTTAGTTTTAAACTCGTAAACTCTTTACTGTTAAAATTTCTCATGGGAAAGATACATACTTTCCACTACTATATTGATTTTTATTGATGAAAATTAGTTTATTTTTGGATTTGGTTGTAGGCAGTAGCGGATCCACAGTGGGGGCAAGTGGGGGCACTTGCCCCCACTGCCACCAGCAGATTTTTTAAAAAAGTTTACTTTTTTTAGTTTTGTCCCCACAAAAAAAATAAAATTTTACTCATACTAAAATTTTGCCCCCATTAAAAATAAAATTTTATCTTTATTAAAATTTTGCCCCCACTTAAAAAAATTCTGGATCCGCCCCTAGTTGTAGGCGATAGTAGTACCAAATTTTGGTATCATTGCCGGGAAATTTCTCAACGGTATATGTATGTTACACGAGTAGACAAAACAATACAACTGTTATTTGATTTAGAGATTGAGAAGACAGCCAAAAGGCTACAAAAACAAACAAAACAATAGCAACAAATGCAAAAATTGGAATAGATGACAGCAAACTGAATTCTTCGAGAACTAGCCACACTCATGGACGCTCAACAGCCCCATTGCATTAACTTTTTAAAATTAGGTGATAACAATACTTTTGAATTAAAATATGAGCTGATTCATTTATTATCTATTTTCAGGGGTTTATCGGGAGAAGATCCATACAAATACTTGAAGGAATTTGACGTGGTTTGCATAGGAATGAAGCCGACGAATGTGACAGAAGAGCAGAATAAGTTAAGAGCCTTCCCATTTTTCTTAAAGATGATACTCAAGATTGGTTATACTATTTAGCTGGAGAAAACGTGTAAATATGGGCTGAAATGAAGAGGCTCTTCTTTGGGAAATATTTTACAGCATCAAGAGCAGCTAACAATCTTAAGGAAATATATAAAATTCGACAACATATGAGAGAAACACTCTATGAATATTGGGAGAGCCTCAAGAAACTTTGTGCTAGCTATCCACACCACCAACTAACTGACTAGCTATTGATTCAATACTTCTCCGAAGATCTTTTGATAACGGATAGGAGTATGATCAAGTGATCCGACATTAGTTGACAAATCACTGATAACCGCAAGGGACTTGATTGCAAACATGACTTCCAATATCCAACAATTCGAAATACATATTGGGTATGGAACAAAAACTATGAATGTGACCACATTGAAGAAAAGATTGGATGACCTTACATCCTTGGTGCAACAAATTGCAGTTACGAAAACAGAAGCAAAGGCGTGTGGAATATGTTTAATGTTAGAACATTCCACTAATGCATGTTTGGTTTTGCAGGAAGAAAACACAGAATAGGTGAATGTCATGGGAGGTTTTGGTGGACTGAATCAAAGAAAATATGACCCATTTTTCAATACTTATAATCTGGGGTGGCGCGATCACCCGAATTTGCGTTATGGAAATCCTTAAGAGCAGTAAACAACCACGAATTTCCAGCAGTATAGACAATCATATATTCCTCAACAACATCAAAAGACAACATCCAATTCCGAAGGTAAGCCCTTTTTGGAAGATATAATTCAATCTTTGGCCATTAATACTTTGATGTTTCAGCGAAATACTAAAGCAAGTATCTGAAATATTGAAAATCAACATAGAAGTATTGAAAATCAAATAAGACAAAAGGCAACTGCTATAAATCGATTGGAGGCACACAATTTTGTAAGTTTTCCAACACAACCAGAGATCAATCCCAAACAAAGTGCGAAGACTATCACATTACAAAGTGGTAAGGAATTGCAGGAACCACTTTTGAAAAAATCTAGAAGAGAGGTAAAAGAAGAAGCAACGCAAAAGGCATCTTCACAACCAGAAATGACGCAAAATAATATGTAGAATATGGTGGTTCCGCCCCCTTTTTCGAGTTGATTTGCCAAAGCAAAGAAGGAAGAGCAAGAGAAGGAAATATGAGAGACTTTCCGAAAAATTCAGGTAAATATTCCTCTACTTGATGCGATTAAATAGATTCCATGATATGCGAAATTCCTTAAGGAACTTTGCACCTCAAAGAGGAAATTAAAATTTGATGAGGAAGTGCAATTGGGGAAGACATTTTAACTATTTTGCAAAAGAAAAAGCTTCCACCTAAGTGTTAAGACCCAGGTATGTTCACTATCCCATGTCAAATTTGTGATTTGTGAATTGAAAGAGTTATGTTAGATTTAGGTGCGTCCATAAATGCCATGCCATATGAAATTTATAAATCTTTAAATGTTGGACCTTGTAAGGAAACTAATGTAGTGATTTAATTAGCGAATCATTTAAATGCTTATCCGAAGGGTGTGATAGAAGACATTTTGATTCAAGTAAAGAATATGCTTTTTTTAGCTGATTTCTATATTTTGCAGGTAGGCACTGATGATGCATCTTCTTCCATTTAAATTTTATTTGGAAGGCCGTTCTTGAAAGCTACTAGAATGAAAATTGATGTTCATGATGGATCTTTGACTATAGAATTTGATGGTGAATTAATTAAGTTCAATATATACAATATTATGAAAATTCAGGATGATGAATAACCTATTGTTTCTGTAGATTTTATTGACATATGGGTGCAGGAAAATCTAACTTTGGAGGAAAAAGATGAGTTTGGAATAATCTTGGAAGTGGAAAATACATCAAGGTGGAAGGATAGCCAAGAATTGATTTTGCCCAATTATCAAATGGAGATGCTAGTGTACAAAAGGGAAGACACCGAACCATTGCTCGAACAGCTACCATGCTTGGAGATGTCCAGAAATGATGCCAAGTTGCTGCCATCGTTAGTCTAGCCACCAAAGTTGGAGTTGAAGAGCTTGCCTAGTCATTTAAAGTACATCGTTTTAGGTGAGCAAGATACATTGCGTCTTATTATATCTAATCAACTTACGGTTTTGCAGGAAAGCCAACTGATTAACGTGTTAAAGGAGAATAAGGAAGCTTTCGGTTAGATAGTGGTTGATTTGAAGGGTATTAGTTCCATTATTTGCATGCACTGAATTTTGATGGAAGATGAGGCGAAGGAGGTGAGGCAACCCCAATGTCGTCTAAATCCACCTATTATGGAAGTAGTGAAGAAAGAAAATTTGAAGCTTTTTGACGCTGGCATTAAGAAAATTTGAAGCTTCTTAATGCTGACATTATTCATCCAATTTCAGATAACAATTGGGTAAGTCCAGCTCAGGTAGTTCCGAAGAAAATTGGGGTAACTGTGGTTGAAAATAGCAATGGTGATTTAATACCAACTCTTATTCAAGATGAGTGGAGAGTCTGCTTAGATTATAGGAAGCTTAATTCGGTTATTAGAAAAGATCATTTTTTGCTTCCATTTATTGATCAAATGCTTGAAAGACTTGCAGGTAAATCTCACTATTGTTGTTTAAATAGTTATTCAGGATACCACTAGATTTTGATAGCACCCAAGGATCAAGAGAAAAAAACTTTCATATGTCCATTTGGCACCTTTACTTACCGAAGAATATCATTTGGATTGTGTAACGCACCCGTGACATTTTAAAGACGTATGGTAAGTATTTTCTCTAATCTTATGAGAATTGCATGGAAATTTTTATGGATGATTTCACCGTCTATAGAGAGTCTTTTGAAACATGCATTGTCAACCTTGAAAAAATGTTTAAACATTGCATTGAAACTAATTGAGTTTTAGATTATGAACAAGTGTCATTTCATAGTTGATCAGGGCATAATTTGGGTCATAATGTCTCTGCTAAGGAAATTGAAGTCAATAGGGCTAAGATATATGTTATTTACATGTGACTTACTTGTAAAAATAGAGCATAGTGCTTATTAGGTTGTGAAACAGTTGAACATGGATCAGGTAGAGGTTAGTAACAATAGGAAATTACAATTGCAAGAGTTAGAAGAGATTCGTAATGAAGCGTATGAAAATGCAAAAACTTTTCATGATAAAATGATTTGTAGGAAACAATTTTCAACCGGACAAAAGGTTCTTCTTTATCATTTAAAGCTTAAGTTATTTCCAAGAAAATTACAATCTCGTTGTCTTGGATCGTTTATTGGTACTAACGTTTTTTCTCATGGTGCGGTAGAAATTCAAAGTCTAGATGCCTCTAAGGTATTTAAAGTTAACGAACACCATCTGAAGCCATATTATGAGAACTTTTCGGTTGAGCGAGTGGAAGAAATAGAGTTGGTATCCCCAACCTATTTCTAATCAGGTAAGTGATGAAACATGTCCAGCTAAAGACTTTAAAGAAGTGCATTAGAGGAAACCCGTAACATTTTTAGGTTTGTTTATGCTTTTTATTTTTCAACAGTTTTTATTTTCATTTTTTATTAGGTTTATTTCATTTATATAGGATTTATTTTTAAGATTGAAAATGATGTTTTTCCATTGTATAAACATAAATACTATTATTGTTATGGTACTTTAGTTGATTGTTTATATCGTATCAATCTTGATATTAATTTTGTTAAATCTAAGTTTTATGTTAAATATAGTGTAGATAGTAAATGTAGTGTGTATGATGAGTATTTTTCTTTATTGTGCCATTAAAGGTTAAGTCACATATTCAAAAAAGAATGTTAATGTTAGTGAAAAGTGAAATCTTACCTCAATTTGATTTTCCTAATTGGGATATGTGCATGGATCATACTAAAGGCAAGCAAACTAGATTTATACCAAGGAATCTATTTATAAGAAGTAGTCTAAAGTATGCCAAGGAATCTAATCATAAGAAGTAGTCTAACTTTATGAGTTAATACAAATTGACATCTTTGGTCTTTTTGAAGTTCCATCTTGGGATAAAGAAAAGTATTTTATAAATTTTATTGATGACTGCTCACAATATTATTACTTGTATCTACTGTATAAAAGGTCTCAGTCAGTGTAAATCTTTAAGGTGTTCATTAACAAGGTGGAAAAGTAGCTAGATAGAAAAGTAAAAGTAGCTAGGTCTAGAAAAAGCGGTGAATATTATAGTAAATTTGATGATATTGGATAATATCTTAGTCCATTTACAAAATTATTTGAAAGCTAAGGCATATGGGCACAATATTCAACACTTAATACACCATTACAAAATGATGTAGTTGAAAAGTGAAATCATACTCCTACGAATATAGTTAGGAGTATGTTAAGCTAATAAAATTGTACCTTTATCCTTGTGCAACAGGGTAGCAGGAGTTGATTGAAACTTTAGCATAGGCTCATGAACATATCCCTTTAGCTAATTTGATTCGATGGAGAGATAAACCAATAACGCTTTCTATTGTGTAAGCAAGATCGATTGGATCAACTTTATTTTGATTTTGATTTGTTTTGATACTGAATGAACTGAATTTACATGAGCACAAAAAATTGTAAAAAAAATTCTTTCTAATTAGTCTTATATTATGAGAGAAGAATTGAGATCACTAGACGATAATAAAGTCAAGAGACTAATTGGGTTGCCTAAAGGGCCAAATCAAATCAGTTATAAACGAGTCTTCAAGACAACAAGATTCAAGGCTATATCAAAAGGTGCAAGGCTAAACTTATCGTCAAAGGTTACACTTAAAAAGATGATATTAACTATAAAGTCCAATTTCAAAGATGGACTTTTTAAGGGTTGTTATAGCTTTAATGGCTCATTATGATCTAGAACTTCACCAAATGAATGTAAATATCATTTTTTGTAATGGTAAATTAAGAGAAGAAGTTTATATAACCCTACAGAAATTGTTTCCCACCACAAGAAAGGGTAACTTAATGCGTAAGTTTAAAAAAAGTTAATATATACACTAAAACAAGCTTTCTAATAGTGGTATCTTAAGTTTAGTGATATCATCACATCATATGGTTTTATAAAGTATATTGTTGATTGGTGCATCTACTTGAAGGCCAATAATAGTAAGTTCAATATTTTGGTCCTACATGTTAATGATATCCTTCTTGTTGTTAATGATGTTAACCTTTTCTATAATGTAAACAAGTTTCTCTATAAGAAATTCAAAATGAAAGATATAAGTGAGACATCCAATATGATAGGAATAGAAATATTATATGATTAGATCACAATGAATATTAGGATTCTCTAAAAAAATTATATCAATAAAGTATTAGAAAAATTAAAAATCAAAAAATACTTAAGTCGACGCTAAAGTAATCTTGTAATGGACCACTAAAACTTGTAAGGGAAGTGTTTAGAAACTTACAAGACACTAAGGATTATATGCTCATAGTTATAAAGGAAGTATTTTAGGTACTTACAAGGTACTAAGGGAGCGGTTGATTCGTACAGGGGAATGGTAATAAGAATAAGAATGAATATAGTGAAGAATGATAATGAATATTATCATTCTAATTATGATGGTTAGTTAAAAGAAAGGAATAATTATCATTACCATTGATAGTAGTTAGTTTGTAAAGAATATTGAGAAATAAAAATTTATTATATTTAACTATTTTAATTAATTAATTATATTTTAAATAGTGTAATTAATTAATTACAATATTTTAATTAATGAATATATTATATTTTAATTAATTATATTGTAATTAATTAATTAATTATATTTTAATTAATTAAAATAGTGTAAATTAATTATAATATTTTAATTAATTGATTGATTATATTTTAGTTAATTATATTATAGCAATATCTAAAAATTAGAAATGAAAATATAGGCTATCAAATTGTAACCGCTTACCAAGCTTTATATTTTATTCTATACTCATTCTTCTCTTCTCGTATCCACCAAACAAAGACAAGATTACATGCTCTGATATAAAAGGTTAGATCACCTAGAATGGCCCTGTTTCTCTTGTTTTTTGTCTTTGGAAACAGAGATCTGCTAAGAGAGCCCACATTTCCATCAATTTGAGCCCCTGATCTTAAGATCCCGGAGTCCAAGAGCCTACTAAATACTAATCCCGAGTCTTGAAAAGGATACGAGCATGTTTCGCTCAAATTATTTATGTCAGTAAAGGATGATTTAAAAAATTTAAATTAATTTAACAGAAATAAAAAAAGTATTTATATACACTGAAAATAAACGTTAGAATACTATTTTTTGTACCACTTGCTAATTTCTCATCAGAAGTATAAAAAATTTATTGTCCAAGTTGATATTCTTAATAGCTTAGATGGCAATGAGATCCTTCATTTTGTAGTCTAATATGATAGTCTACACTCCATGTTTCACATTTCCACTCTTAATTTACTCATTTATATAAATAAAATGATCTTTTATTTAATATTTAATAAAATATTATAAAAATCGTGACCATAAAAAGAGTACACAAACAAAAAAAGACCGGGTTGGGGATCAACCTTTTGGAACAACGAGTACACAAACAAAAAGACCTGTAAGTTGTTACCAAACACAACGCTGAAAATGTGCACTTTAGAGAAACGAGGCTCAATCTTTTTCCTAATCCTCACCGGCGACGATGACCACCGCTTCAATCCCACAGTCATCGGATCTATCCTCTCCGCCCTCCGCCAGGCCAAGTCTGAGGCCACTCGCGGCTCCGTCCTCATCACTACCTCACAAGGGAAGTTCTTCTCCAACGGCTTCGATCTCGCCTGGGCTCAGGCCGCCGGCTCCCCGTCCAAGTCTTTCGAACGACTCAGCCACATGGTCAGTCTGTTCAAGCCGGTGGTGGCGGAGCTAATCTCGCTCCCCATGCCAACCATCGCCGCCGTCCAAGGTCACGCAGCTGCCGCCGGGTTCCTCTTCGCCTTAAGTCACGACTACTTTCTCATGAGAAGCGACAGAGGCGTGCTGTACATGAGCGAGGTCGACATAGGGCTTTCATTGCCGGATTATTTCGTAAGCACGTTTCGCGCCAAGCTCGGGTCGGTTATTGCTCTGAGAGATGTTCTGTTGAGAGGCGAGAAGGTAAAAGCGGGGGATGCGGTGAGGCTCGGAATTGTGGACGAGGCGCACAGGGACGAGAAGAGCTTGGCGGAGGGAGCGATAGGGCTTGGAGAGAAGTTAGGGGCTAGGAAGTGGAAGGGCGACGTTTACAAGGAGATAAGGAAGAGTTTGTATCCTGAGTTATGTGAGACCCTTGGATTGGGTGCTGAGGAAGGGAATTCTAAACTGTGATTTTTGTAACTTGTTATTGCTGCCAAGAGAATAAATTGAATCGTAAACTGAAAAAGCTATAATAGGGGCGGGTAGTTTATTTTTGCTTTTTTTTTTTTTGAGGTAATGCTATTACTTTTTAAAGACTTTAAACTTAAGGGAATAAATTCATAATGAATATAAACAAGAGAATTTTTTATAAATGCTTTTTGAAAATTTTATAATAGGGTTTTGAGGGTCGGCTAAGCGAGCCAACCCTGTGGAGTTCCACAAATTATGTCGGCCATATGTCTTGATAGCCATACGGCACCCGTCAATACAGAACGGGCATGGCATATTTAGCCAACCGACCCTTTTAAAATTCTTCAGCTCAGCCAGATGAATTATTTATAGAATTGCTTTTCTCCTCCTTTCTTCTTACTTTCGATGTGGGAAAGCTAATTCAATGTCTATTTTGTGCAAACCCATCAGCTCTTAAATTAAATATTTCTCAACGCATACATGTTGCTGAATGCTTGTAAAGATAGTCGAAACTATGAAGGCTCGAGATCACAAGTTGTAGTTAATTCCAATCCTTAAGCGGAGTCCTACCTGAGGGAATCTATCTTCGTTACAACCTCTTCATTGGAAGAACAGAATCTCAAGCTTCATCACACATTATGACCTTATGCACTTCCCAAGTTTCTGTCCACAAAGACGGCGTATGGTTTTAGATACTAAAATCAGTAGGGTTGCTTTACCTTCTACGCAAACTGTGCTGCTTCATTTGGCAGACGGGCAGACCGTACATATCAGTCCCCACAGATCCCGTTTCCTCGAGAGCAGGCTGTATGTGATATCTTCAGAACCTGAAAGTGAGAGGTAGAGCTATAAATACTGCGGAGAAAAAAAGAGGGAAGAGGGAATAGAACTTTTTTTAATCTTCTGATAGCTCACTCTTGACCATTCTTTTAGATTTCATAATTTCCTGAAGGATTATTTTTCATTTCACAAGATATCAAATAAGATACTCAGTTAACGACATAATTGCTACTTTTGAACCAGAGCAATAAATTTCAGTCACCTCTTAAGAATTTATATAGCACATTGCTTGTGCCTGAAGATAATAAGAGTCCTTGTATTTCCTGCCACTTCCAACGTAAATTCCATTACGGATCCAGTCTTCCCTTTGTATCCAAGCGTCCCGACCAAAATCAAGAATTCCAAGGATCTGACATCATTGTAAGGTCCGTAAAGCGTAAAGTTAGTTAGAGGCTAGGCCAATCTATCTGTTAAAAGAAAGTAACTACACAATCGATGAAAATTAAAACGCATTCTAAAGCAAAATGACCCAACTCTGGTTAGGAAGGAACCTCTAAACACTGAAAAAACAATACAACAAATTCTAAGTTGCAGTTTGAATGACATAATATTCAAGCAGTTTCAATACAAGGGTATTACTCCTAAGATCTGAGTACCGAACCTCGGAAATGACATATGCTCAAACTAGTACCAGGCAGTAATTTCTTTTAGGCCAATAAATACACCCTAAAGCAAAAAGGACCTAGGGTTCAGATCACCAGTTTCCGTCACTCTATGCTGACCCTATTTATAAGGACCCATTTATTGGATAGATAGATGCTCATGAAACAAGGTAGCCAGAGAATAATAAGAATAGGTGATCTGTTCCTTGCCATCCGAGTTTCTAAACCTGGCACAAATACACATATTGACACAACTGGACTTTCATTTTCCAGAGACATTCTCTCCATGACATCTATTGTACGCCACATTGTACTTGATTGACTTTCTTAGTTTAAGGCAACCAAGCTTGTTGATCAGGATCCACAAATTTAGAATATTGCAGTGCTATGACCTCACATCTAAAGCCCCCAATTTGTATCAGTAAACCTTGATTTTCAACAAGTGCTCAACTTACCACACCGCCTTTCCAGGGCACAAAAGTTGGGTTTGTTCTTGACTGCAAAACCTGTTTAAGAATAGAAACAGTATATAAACAACTTGAGATGCAAAAAGACTTGGGAATTGGAATGAAATTGTTAGATTTCAGTATTATTATGTCATGTAACTTATAAAGGAAAATTAATTAGATATCTTATATTGAAAAAGTTTCTATCATATAGTAAAACATTAGAGGTAGCTTGTATTATCCTCCTACAATAACTTACTGAAGGAGTCAAAGGCAAAAAAGAAAAGAAAGTATATAAATTACTGAAAAGGTCAAAGACAACAAACAAAAAAAAAAGATATCATGAAATGATGGGCGATAGGCAACATATCTATGTTGTGCAAGCTAACCTCCACAGTGTCTATTGCTTCATTTGAAGGAATTGCATGTAATACTCTGCAACAGAAATGCAATCTTCTTTCAAAAAAAACAGAAATGCAATCTATGAATAGCGAAAGGAAAGTTGAGGAGCAATATCTGAAAAAAACTGACTGAACCAGCTTGATTCAAATAGCATCTAAATGAAGTAATTCTGGTCACATTTTTAGCATTGCATTCTGAAAGTTTTATTACATAATTCTGTTCACAATATATGCTTCAAAATACTGTTTTCTCATTCTTATTTAACTTTAGTCTGCCAAACCGAACATACCACTGTGTTTCAAGTAACATCCAAATGAAGTAATTCTGGCCACGTTTTTTACATTGCATTCTGAAACTTCCAATACATAATTTCGTTTACATTATATGCTTCAAAGTACTGTTTACTTATCCTTTATTTAACTTCAGTTCGCCATTTATCATAGTCCTCTATGTGCACATAACAGCTATCACATCCAGAGGTCCATTCAGACAGCACAACCTTACTGCTAACAAAGAACAAAACCAACCTCTCTTCCATAGAAGGAATGATGCCAGCTGTTAGAGCCACTCCACCAACCTAGGGTAGAAAATTGTCACTCGTTTTTTTTTTTTTTTACACACAAAAGAACCATGGAATTTTGATTTTCTACATCCAAAACTCACCAACTGTATGCTGCAAAATAATTTTCTCTGGAGGTCAATACGGCCTGTTGATACAGCATAATAGAATCAGTATCAAGCTCAAGATCAATGCAAGATGCAAGACGACATGCAAATCTCACCTGTTGAAAGGATGCTGCTGGTGATAGCTTCTGCGAGGCCAACTTTCTCTTCCTTCTTGGGTTTAGAAGCGAAAACTGGATAGTTGTCCCACATTGGTAATCCAACATTAATTCCAGAAAATAAACCATCTGACATGTCAGGTCTCCTCGGATATTCAGTGTGCAACGTATCTTCCAGCATATCATCATAGTCATGAAACCTGTTTGGTATACCATTATGGTACACAATTAATTCAGTAGATTCCTTTCAAAGTAGATGAAAGAATGTTACAACACCGCAAGAAACTAAGAATCATCCTACCAAGTCCGAGGAGGTGGAGGATAAACATCTGGAATTAAAAGTGTTGGATAGAACAGACCCATTGGAGGTACCTGTCGACAATATTTGTCAAGGTTATAGATCTGCTTGGCTCCTCATCTCTCCAAAAAGCAAAAAACAAAAACAACAGTGAATTTCTAGCATACATACATTTAGAGCAGTTAGCCTAGTCTTATGTGAGCCAGGCTGTGTACCATCCTCATAAGAATGGACTATAGCAACAGCATCAAGTTCTCCTTCCTGCATACAACAAACAAAATTGCATGGGGATAAGACCAGACGTCGAATAAACTTCTGTTACTAGAAATTGCATTATATAAAATTCCATTTTCTAGTCCAAGAATCAGGGTTGGCCTGTTTACATACATATTTTGGTATTAAGTTGGGTCTATTCAATATAAGGATTCCAAAAGAAGGAATGGGTCATTTTATAATTTAAGAAGATCAGTGATACCTTTCACCAATTGGCATAATAAAAATTAATCAGGGACATAATATGACAGGTTTAGCTTATCGCCACTAATACAACCAACAAGCTACATGATTATTTGTTCAGTTATATTTGCACATGAAACCTTGTTTATATGGAGAAATATTTTACATGAAGCCTTGCTATCTCTTGATTTACAGAAATTGGATTTTATAATTTACTCTAATTCTAACAAATCAAGGATGATTATTGTCAATTCTAAGAATTCCGATAAAACTTTAATGCAGATTGGGTAGCTTACAAAGATTAGAGTCTATTAATATTGCATCTCACAAGTGTCAATAGAAAAACATGGGGGTAAAGAGCAATACTTATTCAGGATAGCAGAGATGGACATTAGATGGCTATGCAACATGCAACTTGATTAACAAAATGAAACTAAACTTGCAATGCAGACATTTGGACTAAAAGAGAATGGAAGGGGAAGGTGGGAAAGCTCACTTTAATCTCACAGTAAGACTCTTTCAGTCTGTTAAGCATCAACAGATCCATAGGCTTTGTCAGAATGTCAGTTCGAATTTGGGGCCACGTCTGATGATGTCTTTGAGTCCAGAGAAGGCATCTTGATATATCCTGATGTAATAATCTTTGTAACTAACTACAAACAAATTCTTGGCTATGGAAATCACATAACTAACAACAAGAAAGAGATGCTTAATAGAACTTATTTTTATGATACTACAGAAACAAGGGTTGCCAGCCAGAAAGACAAAAATGAATAGAACAAGGGTAGAGATGGCATGGCCTGGCTGGGCTGGCAAAGGTGAGACCTAAGTCTGGGCTCACTCTGGCTCCCCAAAACGACGTCATTTTGTGCATCCCATTTCTCAAATTTAAGAAAAAAAATGACGCTGTTTTGTGGCAGGGGGAATTCAGGCCATCAGGCTGAGCCCCCGGCCAGGTTTCGGGCCGGCTGCCATCACTAAACAAGGAAAACATGAAAACATTAAAAATTATGACTGCTGCAGCTATACTTTAAGCAAAACTTGAAGTACTTATATTACAAATGGGGATCTATACTAAGTTGGTCCGAAGTTGGCATATTTAACATTGTCACTTTATTTACAATTCACCCATTCATCAGGCAGTTCCTTTATCACATTCGATTAGTCACTACCATTTACAACCCACCCATTTATCAAGAAGTTCCTTTATTGTATATATGTGCTTAGAAGTCTTCTTCCAAACTAAAGACTTGCACTGCGTTAGATCACAATACTCTTTTGCAAGAAAAAAACCTAACTGATAAGAAGCATCAAAACCAAAACAGAAGCAAAAGAAGGGCAGAGAGAGAGTGAGGATGATAAGCAAGTTTCAACAAATTAGGGGTAGACGTTAGGAGATTGTGACCGGAAAGATAGGGTTTAAAGAAAATCTCTTTAATAAAATTCAACGATAACAAAAATTAGATGTAATACGCTCTAGAATTCCTAATTTGTACTAGTGGTAGCAGAGCTCATATTGGTAATAGGAAAGCAATTGGTAACTGGGAAAACATGGACTTACTGAAAAATGAAAGCTTACAAAAGTTGGAAAACGTCACAGAAAATAACTAAATAGGAATATGATCCTGTATAAGAGTAATAAATAGGAATATGCTCCTGCATAAGCCAAATATAATTGACGAAATACACATATCAAAAAGAATTTCCCCATGGTTGGTGATTTCTTTCTCTTTTTTTTTTATTTTGAAAATTCTTAAGCATAAATTGCAAAAATAGTGCCATGAGTAAGAGTGCTATTTATGGGCCGCCTATCTATGGTAGACCATATTTCTAATCTAAATAGTGTCAAAATTATGTTGCACCATGGCGAACAACATAAATAGGACAGCTATTGAAGAAAGCTATTACTCTTTCAAAGTAGATATCTATCAGAAAAGGAAAAACCAAAATGACCACATTGTAACCAGACCCAAAGGAAGCATCATAATAATCATCACAAACAACAGAATCGGTGACATGTACTAACAAACTGCTACATACTTGCAAACAAAATTTCGAATGTAATAATGTGGCTAATTGCTGCACAATGTTCAATTCGATAGTTTCATACTTTACGAAGTCCCAAAGTTTAGTTCTGACTTAATCATGCAACTTTATGTCCTGAAAACAGTATTTAAGATGGATCAGAGGATGTATTTTACAAGTTATCTAGAGAAGCCTGGTGGAAATTTAGACAGAAATCGGCTTGACGAGCACACATACACCTTACACATGTGCAAAAATATGCTTTATGAAGAAAATCTTAAAACTACCCAAAGATATAAGTTATTGAACATTCAAATAAGAGTAATTTCCTGGCATGCAGATGGGAAAAAAACTTAAACCAGATGTACCTCTCCACCAAAAGGTAAAGTCTTTCCTGTATTAGGTAGGGCCACTCCATCCTGAACAACAAAGCTAAAAACTGGTGAATAATCACGATCACTTGGAAAAAGTCCTAAGATGGTACCAATAAGAACAACCAGAGTGCATGAAGGAGAACCTCATGGAAAAATGAAGAGAAAGAAGACAGCATAACAACAAAGCAAAAAGCTAGTGAATAATCATGATCACTTGAAGAAAAGTTCTAATATGTAAAGGTAAGAACATTCAAGAGTTCATGAAGAAGAAACTAGTGGCAATGAAGAAATAGAGAAATGGTAAGGTAACAACCATGTAAAGACGTTAATTTTGTTTTTGTATCTTAATAGTTCATTGTTTGATTGTAAAATACGAGAGGAAGTTATCATGAATATGATGTGGATAAACTTCGTCATTAAGAAGGGAGCACCCTGGATAATCTTAAGAAGTCACCCAACCTAAAAGCTTAAGAAGTTGTATGAAATCAAGGAAATGGTTCAAATAATATTTTAACATGTTGAACATAAATGTGGACAAACATGACAAATAAATCTACCATAAACAAAAACAATGACTCCTGAACTCAAAACCTCTCTATCATAAAGGCTCTGATATCATATTAAAAAACCATTCAATTCAAGAGATTAGTTGTTGGATGGGGTCCAAAAAATAATTCAAAAACTAGTTTGACAATATGTTACAGGCCCGTGCTTGGGATCAAATCCAAAGACGATTCTTAGGAAAGTTAATCTCTTACCCCTTATTTATGTTGGTTCCTTTCCTTGCAGCACCTATTTTTGGTGATGAAAAACTGGCAGCACTTGTCAAGGACAAGGTCTGCCGAGATTGGAATAATTACTCTACTCTTAAGCTAATTTTTATGATAACTTCTTGCTTACTTTATTGCATAAAGTAATAGCCTTATATAGGCAAAAAAAACACAAAAGTTCCACCTAAACTAGGACTCCTAGAAAGACTCCTATTCAAGCTGTTTTTATTAACATAACTATAACAGAAACTAGTGCAGAAATAATAGGGAAATAATACTCCTACTAAAAATAAAATACTCCTCTAACAGACTCCTAATAAAACACTCATAGACTCCTAATAAAACACTCATCCATATCACAATAATCAAGTCCAAAAAAATATAAGCTCCCTAAATTATGATTCAATGATAGAAGACTTGGGCCAGAAAAAGCCCTGCTTAAAACATAGTACTTATCTTCAATTCATATATCAAAATGACTTCACTATAACTTCTTTTAACCAAGAATCAAACATGCTCCAGTATGGGTTTTATAGCTAAAAAGGAAATGCTCTGACCCACGAGGTAGAAAATCATGCCAGAGCATATGCAAGCTGAAGCAACTACTTTCAAAGTAAAGAAAAGAAATGATTAGAGTGGGAGGAATGTCCAGTCTTGTGGTGGCACAGAAGGCATGGACTCTGGGGTAAGACACAAGAAACTTATCCTGAGGTTATGGCTATGACCTTTCCCAGCATAACGTTAGCGTGTCAATAGACTCAGCCAGTCTAAGAAAGCACCTATATCTGGCAAGATCAAACGAATACCTAATAGTGGCAGCAAAGTAGCTGCAATTGCCGGTACTGCTGAATTACTTGAGATTTCAGCATCATGAAAGAAGCTTAAAGAAAGTACAGGTAATGAGTCCTAATTGGTTGCACTAAAATGGAAAATGGCTGATTTAGCAAAGAGAGAATGGCAGGTGATTTAAATGAAGAAAGGAAGAAGTCAACAATAAGGCTGGAGGTGGAGATGAAGGGAAGCCAAGTGTCTGTCAAAAAGTATCTCATCAAGTAAAAAACAGCTATTGTCATTGAATAATCATAAAGTTATGCAATCCAATCCTTACAAGAACCCACACGTGCAACCTTCCTTCTATTTAAAGCATGCACTACTATTGTCAAATAGGACCATGAGAATTATAAGGACGTATGCAAGGAAAAATCTATATAGTTCAAAAACTTCAGTACCTCAATACAAATGACTGATGACACTTGAGCACCAATATTTACCACGCATGCTGTTGATAATCCATTCCCAAAAACTGCAGCAAGACCTTCCTGTACAATCATGCACACTAGCTGAATCACAAGGACGCATAGGATAAGAGCATAATGTAGGGAGGTGTATTGACAAAGAATGACTGCTAAAAAGAAATCTTAAATATGGGACTTGGGATTCATAATTATGTTTAAAGCGTAATAGGAGAAAATGTGTTAAAAGTAGCTTATATGAAAAACTGCTTCTTGAAACGAAGAATAGGGGCTTATTATTCATGCATCAAGCAAGGAGATAATTTACTAGCTAAAGAAAAAGGTATCAGAATTACTATCAATTGTATAGAGATGACACAAAGTATATAAAGCAGTTGGAAAATTAAGTAAAATTCATTGATACGGTTAACCATTTGGCCAACATATTGTCATACTGCAAGACCAGAAATGAGCAAGACACTAGTTGTCAGCAAGGTTTGTATCTAACCTGGTGTACAACTGCTGAACTGAAGCATAAGTCACGTAACACTATGGTCAGCATTTCCTTTATTTCTGCTCAGGACAAATCACATGAATTACAAGACTTCCAAATATGCAATTGCTACTACCTCACTTGTAGAACAGCATAAGACATGTATAAGAATGAGACCCTTAAAGCATTTAGACCATTAACAAAGATGCAAACAAACATAAAACAGAACTAAAAAAGAAGCTGCAATAGCATGCCCAAAATCGAGAAAACCAGATATGCATGATATAAAGTCCAATGTCTAGTGACTTTAAAGCTTGTGTTTACTAAATGATGATATATGGCATGGGCCACAGAACAATGTCCAACTTTTTCTTTCTAGGACAGAAGAGAGAACCTCACTCCTTGAGCAAAAGATAACGCAACATCACTAGTAACCAAACTCTTAAGAATGCATATGGACAAGGCTAGCCTGACTAGTTTATGAGCTGGCACAACTAACCTACCAGAACCCAACCTTATAGACATTACAACGCTAACTTGAAAGCAGATACAAGCCACAAAGCACAAATTTGAGGTTAAATATGCTTCTTAAGCACTGGGAGTCTTCTACAAGGATTACTATTGTTTTTTTGTGTGTAAAGTATAAGGATTACTATTGTTGTCATTATGCTTTACTTCTGATGACCATCATTATTAGTCTTGTTTCCCTTTTGTCTTACAGAACCTAAAGGGGACTTATAACCCACAAACCCCATATGCCAACAAGGTAAAGAAGAGGTCAAATCCTTAAATTTTGTGCTACAAAATAGAAACTGAGCAGTGGCTGACGATACAGCACAAGTAAACTAGAAGATATAAAACATTCTAAAATTACAGGCCAGTGTTTTCCAACCATGGTTGTAAAAATGGAAAAAACACGGAGCACCCTTTAAATGATTCCTGTTTTAACTGTCTGAAAATGAGATATGCAACAATCTAGATTCGTCATCTAAAAGTAAGAAAGATATAATGGGCTTCAATATATCATTACCACGATCGTCAAAGGTTTCTGGTAAAACTAAAATAGCAGAAAACATGTTTCTTTGAGACTGTGATATGTGCAATTTCTCGGTCAAAATCCAATCCCAAATAGCATGCAGGTCTTCAAGCACCTAAAGAAGGAAAACTAGTTACAAACAACTAGAAAATACAGTCTTACATTATGTTCCTGTTGCCATTAGAACTTAGAAGACTCATAGTACATTAGAGCATTAAAGAAAAAGATTACACAATGTACCAGTTTTCAAGTAATATGTAAACATAAATCTGTCTATACATAAACAAAGGGCTTTATATTTAGCTGCAAATGGCATTTTACAAGGAAAAATGTAATAAATTCTCATCCCAGCCAAAAAAAAAACTGCTTAGTGATCAAAATTGCATCCACCAACATCTGTCCCATAGGTATAAGCAAATTTATCACACAATGAACATACCTGCTGTGCAGTATAATGCTGTGAAACATTCAAGTGACCCCTACGGATAGGACGGCGCAAACAGTACCGCTCTGTTGGTGAAATTCTTAACGCTTCCTCACCAAATAGACAGCTTCTCAATCTAGGTTCTCTAGCAATGAGTTCATTAGCATCGGTGCCTTCATGTTTCTCTAAGGAATCACCTATTAAACCTTCATTTGCTGACTTTTCTGCAACAAACAACTTTAATACTTTGCTTTATGTAATTAAAAGTTATATAGAGGCTTCTAGAGTCAGAAATTCAGAGCCTTCTTCCTTAATGAAAACTTTTTGATGGACTAAGATACACCAAGCATGGCTCATGGAATGTAGGACAGAAACAAAAATAAATAAATAAAATGTTAAAAAAGGTCAAGGAAAAAATGCTGAATAACCTTCTACTTGAGAATTGTTGGATAATTATACGAGTGTCCTATATTCAAATATTACTAATAGCTTATGTTGTCCTACTATTATAAATAAAAGGGTGGCTGAAACCTAATTAGGACAATAGAACATTCTACTTTCTACAGTAAATGTATGCGATAACAACATGGAAATTTAACACCTTCTCCAAGCAACTACCACCTTTCAGTGGGCCCACGAGGAAGGTATGTGCACCAATTAGGTCATGTAACAATTTTTGCCTCTGAAAAAAATCATTGCCCCCAAACGAGATAAATAGAACTAGGATACAAGCTCAAGAGTTTATTAAATATTCATTAGCTCAGTGTATTTATAGTTTCATGCAAGCATAAATTGGCTCCACTAGGGCAATACTTAAATAAAAGTTAAGAGACAATATACTATCAAGATAAAGCAACTGAAGGTAACATATATTTTGATCAACCAAAACAGCTGAAAGACATCCCAACCCTCAACAAAACAACCATAGCCTTTTAATACTTAAGTTACAGTGAGATTTAGGGAACTTATCTCCATTACCTGATGGCAAAGAAGAACTAGAATCTTGCACGTACACATTGGCCCATGTGAAAGCCATATCTTTCCTACCACTATGCGGATTATATCCATCAACTCGTCCTATCTGCAGAAGAAGTCCATTGACTTTAGAGCCAAAACAAATTCTTAGCATCTAAGAACAACGCAAGCATAAATGAAGAGGTTGCTCCCCAGTCTTGAAATGTTCTCAGATTTTGCAAATGGCCTTCAACACTAAATAAACGTAAAGTTTCTTTGAAATTTTCCACAAGCATATCTTCAAGGTAAGTTTTGTTTAGAAGTTAATAATAAGAACTAGAAAACAAATAGAAAACAAAAGGAATGACTTATTAGTTGGCCTCACCCATCTACTACTCAAGCTGCAGTAACTACAGTTATCAAAGTTGAAATATTTGATTATGAAAGAGCATGAGGTATAAAAGAGGATATGATTAAGCATAAAAAGGGGAAGGGAGAGAATGATACTAAATGACCAATCAAAACTGAAAATTGCTACGTTGTTGTATGGTTTGGCAAGCCATGACCTCGAGCCCCAGCCACACACATCAAGTTAAACCATAGACCAGTAAGGGTTGTGGGGCACATCTAGAACTATCTTCTCTCAAACAAGGTACTCACAACGGTAGCAATCCTCGCTAGCACACCACATCAAACTAGTTGCAGAGGAAGAGAACATGAAGAAAAAGAAGTTAACATGGAGCATTATGTAATATATAACTTTTCCAGAAAAAGAACCACTCTCAATCTGTGTCTTTCTTTAGCAAATTATTTCTTTATCAAAATAAAATCCGTGAATTTACTGGGTGCAATGGCATCAACAATAGTACTGAAAATACACATAGTTAAACACAAATGACATAAAATAAAGTCTAAATAAACATAAAAATACATTCTGCACACCTTACGAGGAAACGAACTGTTGGCAACCTCTTCATCCAGAAATGGAATTTTCAGCAACGATGCAATCTTCAAAACAAACGACAACAAAGAAAAAGACAACATCAAGAATAAGGAAGCTCGTACCGTGAACTATAATTTTTTGTGAAAAATAAAAAACGAAAAATCACACAAAGAAAAGAAGACTGACAATATCATAAGCCTTCTCACGCTCCATATGCTGCTCCGTCGTAACTTGCGAATTCAGCATCTGCGAAAAGCGAAACGATTAAATAAAAAAGAAAGAAAATTAAGAATAATAAAGAAACGAATAGAAGCAAGCAAGTACTAGAAGAAAAAGGGAAAAAGAAACCTGATCTTGAACATAGAGTTTAGGGTATTGAGAGGTGTAGCGAGCGATGCAGTGAGGAATAGTGAAGGGAGAGTCGTGGCTAGCAAGGCCTATTCTTACAAACGCAGAACCTAATTTTGCAATTTGAAAGAAATTTAGAAGAAGATATGAATGCTGATGAGAGTAGAACAGTAGAGAAACAATAATAGTAACTAAAAAACCAACCAGGGTTGATAACCACCAAATTGGAGCCTCGTTCTGATACGAGCTGCGAAGGAATCACCGTCTTCAAATAATCCTGCCAAATTAACGCACAAACAAAAGCAATTTCAACTACCTTATTCTTCTTACAAAATGAAGAATAGAAACATTTCTTAGGGAATGATTCTCTTTACCATTGTAATGAAGACGAAGAAGAAGTAGCAGAAGAAAGACTCCGCTACTTGCACTTGCTCTCACTCTGTTCTTTTAAAGGTTTTGTAAACTTTAAAGCCGGCGATTAAATACTTAAATTTTCAATCTTTTTTAATTATAATGTTAACGTTGTTAACATGATTTACTATATATAATAGAAATCTTAAATACTTATATGCGTTAAATTTAATTAGTTTAATTAATTAAATTTAATTAATCTACGTTATTTTGATTAAAATCTTCATATTAAACTTCCTACATAAATAGTTAAGAACTAAAAACTTTTTTTTTTAATCAAAGAACTAAAAACTTAAAATTAGTTCATTTCAAACAAAAATTAAGAAGGCCTAAGATAACAAATTGAGAATTCATTTATATTGTTAGAATCTGTGTCATTGACATCTCATACCGTATCTTGACATTTAAAAGATGGAATCGTCCAC
Source organism: Erythroxylum panamense (assembly GCA_027123425.1). Lineage (NCBI taxonomy): Eukaryota > Viridiplantae > Streptophyta > Magnoliopsida > Malpighiales > Erythroxylaceae > Erythroxylum > Erythroxylum panamense. The sequence continues at coordinate 46,263,060 of JAOTIZ010000203.1, read as the reverse complement.
CTCAGGTGTCCCCACACTCTAATCCGAAAAAGTAGAAGGGGTAAATCATGATTTGATTTCATTCAACTCCTCAAAAAGGCGGCTCGATGCGCACAAGAAACCACTATATTAGATGAAATTCTCACATAGTTACTGTCGAGGCTCGAATATGAAACTCGACACTCAACAACATTCCTGAAGACCAATTGAGCTACCCATCCGGCCAAATCATATCTTCTTCTTTTTTGAAACGTTGTCACGTGCGCTCAGCGCCTATTATTCATATCGAAAGATAAAACGTCATACAGAAAACTTGGAGGGCATACCCCCCATTCGAAATCAGACATAGAAGCAGCCACCCTAGCTATCTTATGAGCAACCTGATTCGCTGATCTCCTAACAAAAGCTATAGAAATATACTGATGCTCTTTAATAAGAGCTTTGCAATCCTCAATAATCATCGA
>JAOTIZ010000203.1:46206873-46222469 GCA_027123425.1 Erythroxylum panamense | reverse complement strand
TAATCTAATTTAATTAAAAATAAATTAAATTATATTATTCATAATTAAATCTAATTAATTAAATGTATAATATTTAATTAGATTATTTATTATTCTTATTCATAATTAATATATTAAATAATTAAATAATATATATTTAGTTGACAGTAAACCAGATTATGAAAAATATAAAAAATAAAAACTGTTTTTTGTAGTTTTCATAAATGGAAAAAACTGTTACTAAAACCTGACTAAAAACTGTTTTTACTAATTTGACAAAAAGAGAAAACCAAAAACATAAATAGAGCTCTTAGTTTTTAAAACGAATATTTTCTATTATTGTAATTATATGTGTGTTTTATAATATTAAAAATCATTTTATTAAATTTATATTAAATTATTTTAATATTTATTACCATATGACTGATTATTAAATATGTAATGGAGTTTATAACCTAGTTTTAATAACTAGTTCTATTAAAATAATTCAATAAAAATTTAGTTTTTGTGTGGATATTATAACTATTATTATAACATATGCATATATAATTTTAAATAATTATATATTTAAAAATAAATAAATGATAGATGAAATTGTGTTTCTTTTATCATGTAATTTGTCGTAATTAAATAATTTTTAGCATAATTAATCATCAAAATAGTACATAATTGTTTTACATATGATTTGCAACTGAAACACCTTATATTAATTATATTACCGAAATCCTGATTAGCCAATGTACTAAAGTGCATACAGATCGAAGAAATTGCTTAAATGTTTGCGGTGGGACGTTTCACCGGATCGTGAGTCACAATGCACAACGTTTAGTGGAGAGACTATTATCGAAACCGCAATATTTTAAAAAAATTAAAAAAAATTAAGATGGACATAAATTTCAGACTATGACTTTTCATGATAAAACTCTATTTAATATTTTGAAAAATCTTTTGCAATAGTTTTAAGTAACATCTTTATTTTTAGTTTGGTCCTTAAAGTTTGTTTTATTTAAAGGAATTAAATAAAGTTATATTGTTAATTATATTCTTAATGAAATTATATTTCTTTACAAATGAATTTTTTCTTAAAGTTTATTTAGTATCTGTTTTAATGTGTTCTATCTGTAGATTTTGTTTCCCTACAACCTCATTAAAGAAAGAGTGACCCAAAATAAATAGATAAATAAAAGTAGTGATAAAAAGCTTGAAGTGGAGAATCTGGAGTGGCTCTATGCCTAACATGTCCTATTGTACTGCGAATTTTATTTCATTGTAAAAGCAAATTATATCCAGAAAATGTCAAGATAATCGTGGAAAATAAATAATTATGTAGTTGTGCAATTGCTCACGGAAAATGTTATTGTGAAAGTTGATCGAAGCTACTTTAATTTCGTTCAATAAAAAAGAAATCAATATTTATGTTTTCATTTAAGTGGGCATCAATTATGTCCAAATGATTGAAATCTCAGAAATATAATTGAATTATATAATAAATAATTATGTTTTCCTTTCCTATATTTAAGGATGAATAGAAATAATGAGCAGTAGTTTGTTATACGTCCCTATGAACTTTAAATTTATAGTGGGACTCCAGTGGCACCCTGCATAATCATGGTGGGAGTCTTGGTCATCTTCCACTTAAATCGTGTATAAATATATGATAAGCTTATTAAGCAAGATTAAATCAACTTAATACGATATGTGGTCTTCTGTGGCAATCAACTGGTCCTTCAAGTTTGTGACCGGAAAAATCAGACGAAGAAAGACGACAAATAATAAAAGTAAGGTGCAGGAAAAACGCACCTTAAGACGTATACAAAAGCGAATTCTACACTTTAGATGAGCAAATTAATTCGTCTCTTATCTTTCTTTTTTTGTTTTCTGTTCCTTCTTTTAAGAGTCTCGTCGCCATGAAAAAGATGGCCCCTTCCTTCCCACTCGCTATAAAAACAAGCTAATCAGATTAAGTATGCGTAAATGATAATGTAGATGGAAGCTGCTCTCCTGTCTTTGCTTCCTCCATTTTAGTACTATTCTTATAAGGTAATTCTTCATTTCTTAAACTTTTTATTTGTCTAACACGATTAAGATGGATTTACTTATTTGTTTTATGGATGAATATATAAGGATGCGACAAAGTAGCTAAATCACAAGAGTACGTAGTTGCCTTAATTTAGAGCGCGCAGTTGAAGCGACTCTGCCTCATCTTACAGCCTTAAGTCACTTCTATTATTCCTTATAATAAAAACATGAAAAAGATGATTCGATTTCATTTTATTCATGTGTTTACGCAAAGGCGCTTCAGGTATAAGTTGCATGCACCTTACAGGCAAGTCCTTGTCTGCAGACTTTGAACATACGGTTGCCAAGAGCCTCTTCGAATAATAAAGATGGTCGAGGTACGTAAGAACGAAATTGTTAAGTAGGAGACGAGGATTTCTAGCCTATGTAAGGCCTTCGATTGTTTTGTTTCTTGATATCTCTAGCTAAATAACCTCTTCATATACACAATACTTGATTTGTTTATATATCACTACTTTGATGACCCTAAACTTGGTGGAAAAAGAAGGTTTAAAAAGTAAAACTTTCAAAATTAAGGAAGATTTACCTTGCAAAAATGATCTCGGTTTAATTTCCAAGGCCAATAATGAAAAAAAAAGTAGTAATAATTTGATAATAAATAATCTCATGTCAGCATATGAAAAGTGTTAAGGGCCTTATCCATACATACATAATAATGTTAAGGGCCTTGTCCAATTCATTTTAATCCTCTATGATTTTCTGTATTCCACAATTTAAATTTAGTCATTCCTATATTTTTGAACATTCTCCTTAATAATTCATTCAAATAAATATTATAAATATATTATTTTGCATTAAATATTTGATTTAAAATTTAAAATTTAAAATTCAAATTCTTTTGCTTTCTACTTAATAGTTCATTCAAAATATACTTACTTATTTGTTAATGCATTCCTGGGATATTGGATCTTACTACCAAACGAGTGAGAATTTTAATAGCTTCGTTAGGAACCTTCCGATGTAAAATAATAAAATGTCCATTCTTAGAAATCACTTCAGTAAACAAGTTTTGTTTTTTTTTAATATTTATGAAATTCGGTAAAAACCTTACCTTCTTTTTAGTTCCGAATTCAAAATCATACACTTTGGTATTATTAGAGGTCAATTGGCCCCTTTTGTGCTTTACGTTAACTATAATATTTATTATAAATGTATTTGACCATACATTTAAATGTTTCTAAAATGTTTACCCAATTAAAAACAAAAAAGATTGATACCCATATTTTAATTTATCAAAAACCAAGAAAATCTTACTATAGTCTATTAAAAAGGGCAAACAGATAGCTAGTAAAACAACAATAAGTTATATTATTAAAAGAAAAAGGAAAATAACTATGTAGAATTTTTAGACTATTTAAACAAAAGTAAAAATACTTAAATATCGACTATACTAAATTGTATTATACTGAATAATGCCTTTTTCATGTAGATGACGATCACCATAAATGATAAAATGATTATTTGCTTAGAAAATCACATACACGATCTATTTTAACTTATATCACTTAGTCTCAAATACAGAGCACGACTAATTTCACTGAAATCTCATTAAGCTTCACCAATCATTACTTGTAAGTACTTGGTAGTTTTTAAGGTACTTTCTTTTCCTATGAAGCCAAAGATAAGTTACAGAACTAAAACTCTAAACCAAATACTATTTTATAAGCATGGATGTTGCGTTAGCTGCAGCTAGTGAAAAAGGAAAAGCTGATTGATCAGAATTAGTGAGGAAAGAAAGACAAAATGGCATTGGAATATAACGGACTAAAGAGCTTCTGCATAAGGTTCAAGCCACACTTGCTAATGGGTTTCTCACAGATCTGCTATGCTTTTCTCAACTTCATCACTGAAGCTTCCCTCAATCACGGGATGAATCCTAATGTCTACATAACTTATCGGCATATTGTCGCTGGTGTGTTCATGTTCCCTTTCGCATATTTCCTTGAAAGGTACACAATTATGTGCTCATTCTTTGTATAATAAGTTGACGTAATGATCATGATCCATTTCTTAAGCATCTGCTATTGATAATTTTACCTTATATTTCTCCACAGAAAACAAAGGAGGAAGCTGACAATAACGCTTTTTGTAGAGATTTTTGTCATCTCTCTGCTCGGGTAAGGATCAACTGAAAACTTCTAGGTCGGTCATCCAATTATGAACATTAACTAAGAACTGTGTCATATATATAACAATGATTTACAGGGTCGGATTGTCCTTGAACTTGTATTTCGTGAGCTTGAAATACACTACTCCAGCTTTTGTTACATCTATGGTCAACACCATATTTGCTATAACCTTCGTTATAGCGGTTCTAATGAGGTTAGTACCAGATTTATTGATTATTATTCCAAACAAAACTCTAGATTGAACTACTATCTCCTTGCTATTTCTGATTAATTAATAAATCATATCAATTCCAGGTTGGAGGCTCTTGATCTTGGAAATCCTCGTGGGATTGCTAAAGTTCTTGGGACATTGTTTTCCTTGACAGGAGGATTAGTAATGACACTGTATAGAGGTCAAGCATTGAAAAATCCATGGCCGCCTTTAATCCATATTCATGGAAAAGCTGGAAACTATCATGAGGATTGGGTAAAGGGTTCAATTCTGATATCTACAAGCTGCATAACGTGGTCTTTGTCATATATTATGCAGGTACCCTAATTCAACTCAAACTTCTCTTTGTCTCTGCTTATATATTTATCCCTACAAGTTAATATTTCTCAAAATACCTCAGGCATTCACCTTACGAAAGTATCCTGCTCCATTGTCACTAACCACATGGATGAGCTTTCTTGGTGCTGCACAATCAGCTGTTTTCACCGTAATTGTAGAACATAGAAGAGCCGCTTGGACAATTGGTTTCAATATCGACCTGTGGTCCACTTTATACGGTGTAAGTAGGATTAATCTATACCAGAGATGTTTTGCTAGATTTACACTTCTTAATAGAAGATTATTAATGTGGTCCATTGCAGGGAGTGGTCATTTCTGGTTTAATCATCTTTATTCAATTATGGTGCACTGAAGAAAAAGGACCGGTATTTGTGGCCATGTTCAATCCATTTTTAACAGTACTGGTGACGGTTCTAGCTTACCTTGTGGTTGGTGAAAAACTTTACGTAGGCAGGTATATTGAAACTTTAACATTATCCAGCACAAATTTACTTTGAAACACAAATATTAGTTTCAAGTGGCCCCATAATCAAAACTTTCTAATGAAATTTTAAGCTATCCAAATTTGCTAGGTGAGCCATTGCACGGGATGCATCCTCAATAATTACATATGCTGAATAGTGAATACCAAGAAAAAGATACACAGAAAGGAGGGGGAAAAAAAGGAAGAAACTAAATAATGTACTAAAATGTTTCAAAAGTTAAGAGGCGTCACTTGATAGGTTAAAATTTTCTACTTTGAGTATTTAAAAAATGCCAAGAAATTTTTCATGCTAACTCCTTAAACGTGACTGGAACAGCATAATTGGTGGTGTTACGGTAATCATTGGCTTGTACATGTTACTGTGGGGCAAAGAAGGTGATGTAATTTGTGAAATCAAGTCAAAAGATCCAGAGTCGCTTTCTGTGGAGAAGCAGGGTATTCAGATTAATTCACCGGAGAACAAACTGTCAGCAGAAGAAGTAAAAGCTTAAGACTTGCACATCATTGTTTTGATAAAGCAATCATGAAAGTGAAGCATCACCTTCCAAAACGTGGGCTGGATTCCCCTTTTCGATATTTGCGGATCAAATGCCTGATCAACACGATAATCACTCGGGCAACAACCTTAAGTTTGACAGCATGCATAATAGTTGCTGCGATTGGCCTCTGTTAAACCAAACAATAAATGAATGGTAAAAGTTTGTTGTATCACAAGTTTACCGGTGAGAATCACTCACTCACCAACATATATGGAAGAAAGGATCGCATTTTGGATTTTAAGTTTTTAACTACAAACCTATTAAGTGTTTGACCTCCATGTCAATAATTTAAGAAAATTTGAGGGAATTGCTTTGAATTGATCTTCGACGACAATTTGAAGAAGATATCAAGAGAAATCTTATGGCATACTTAATTCTAGGTTATTACACGACCGACTATGTTAAAGAGAAGTTTTATATTGAAAGAGGGGAAGTTGTCTTCACCAATTATTTAATTAAGTTATTTTATATATTCATTTGCTCCATGTTATAAATTTTGATAACAGCATCTCTTTGAGATAGACTTTACAATCTTTAAATAAAAATCAGGCAATAATCTAAATACTCTCATTAGCTAATTCAAATTGCTTTTGAAATGAACCAAAACAAATTAGTCTTTTTAAAGTAGATAAATTAGATTCATTAGTTTACATTTGTATCAGCAATCACGTTGGGAAAAATTACAAATTAAATCTCACAAATAAAATAAGTAAAGAAATAACACGCAAAAATTTAAAGTAGTTCACCCTCTAATTTGGGCTACGTTTACGAGACAAACTCCAAATAAATCTTCCACTAATGTAATAGTAGGTACAGAGAGTAAAAATTGATACAATAAAATAGTGACGCTTTCATATAAGGTGTTTCCCAAATTTATCATTCCTAGAATAATATCCTCACTATTTTGTCACTCGCCCTTTTTAAAAAAATGTTTCCTAACAATACCCCAAAAATCACTCTCTTCTATAAAATGGCTCTTTAAAATTCACTATCAAATTCACCACACATCTCATGTACATTTGATATGCAAATGTTTGTTAAGAGAGGAGGAAGGGAGGGTCTTTTATAGACCCTCCACCGTGTGACAGCTTAAATAGAAAGCTATTGTGTAACGACTAATAGCTTGCATTGTGTAACGACTAACAGCTTGCATGCAAGCTGTTGATAGCCTTGCATACAAGTTGTTGTCAACTTACTTGTTACTACTTTTTTTATTTTTAATACATAAATCTAAAATGGCAATATCATGTAAGTCAGTACTGCCTTACAATTCTCCCCGTACCTACTACATGGAGTTTACTATCATTCCTGCAGATGATCGACAAAATTCAAACTTTTCTTTGTGTAGAACTTTTGTCATCAAATCTGATCCATTCTCATTCGTATGAATCTTCTCAAGCTGTAATAGCTTCTTCTCTAAAACCTCTATGATCCAGTGATATCTCTCATCAATATGCTTTGATCTTGAATGGAATGAGAAAATTTTTCCAATATAAATAGCACTCTGACTGTCGCAAAATAATTGATAACTATCATGCTGAAGACCAAGTTCATTTAAAAACCTCTTCATTATAGGAGCTCTTTATATGCTTCAGTTGCAGCAATAAATTCGACTTCAGTGGTACATAGAGTAACACATTTCTGCAATTTTGATTGTCATAACACTATCGCTCCTATGCAAAGATAACTAGGTAACCTGAAATAGACTTTCTCGAGTCAATCACTGGCCATGTCTGCATCTATGTAACCAACTAACACAAGCTTGATAGTTCCAAAACATAAGCATATTTTGGAAGTACCACGTATATATATGAGAATCCACTTTATAGCATCTTAATGTTCTTTACCAGGATTTGAAAGGAACCTATTTACTACTCCAACTGCGTGAGCAATATCTGGCTGTGTACATACCATAGCATACATCAAACTTCCAATTGCAGAAGCATAGGTGACTTTCATCATCTCTTCCTTCTCTTCATTCATCGAAAGGCATTGTTTAGTACTCAGCCTAAAGTGATTAGCAAAATGACAATTAGACACTTTAGCTTTATCTATATTGAACCTTTAAGGTACTTTCTCAATGTATTTCTCTTGTAATAATCATAATTTCTTGGTGCCCCTATCTTTAATAATCATCATGTCAAGAATCAGTTTTGCTAGCACTGCTTCTTTCATGGCAAAAGACTTGCTTAACTGCTTCTTTAAACTGTTAATCCTGTTGATATTTTGGCCAACAATCAACATATCATCAACATAAAGTAAAAGGATAATGAAATCATCACTAGAGAATTTTTGAACAAAAACACTGTGATTTGAAGTATTCTTTTTGTAGCCTTACTCCCACATAACTGTTTCAAACTTCTTATACCACTATCTCGATGCTTGTTTTAAACCATAAAGGCTTTTCATCCATCTACACACATAATCTTTCCCTTTTTCCTTGAAACCTTCTAGCTGCTTCATATAATATCTTTTATTCTAAATCTCCATGAAGAAAGGTTGTCTTGACATCCAATTGCTCAATTTCTAAGTCTGGACTTGTTGTTAAACCAAGCACTATACGGATGGATGTCTTTTTCTCAAATGGTGAAAATATTTCATCAAAATCAATACCTTTTCTTTGGTTGAATCCTTTAACAACCAATCTAGCTTTGAATCTTGGATGAGAATTGTGTTCATTATGCTTAATCTTGAACACCTACTTATTTTTTAAGGCTTTCTTGCCTTTTGGCAACTTCACCAACTCAAATTCTTATGCAAGGACTTCATCTCATCTTGCATGGCTTCAAACTATTTCATCTTATGTTCATCTATCATAGCCTCTTGAAAATTTTCAGTTCTCCCCCATCAGTAACACATACTAATTATTGGAGTATCTAGTAGTGGCTTGTCTTACTTGTGTACATCTCCTTATTAGAACTTTAGTAGTCTCTGGTGTTGGTGGTTGATTATGAATATCATCTTCATTAGAATCTTCATCTAATTGATTTTGAATGGGCGCATCATCAATAGATACATTAAGCTGGTGATTTTTAACTTCATCTTCAAATTGTCTTGGCACTGTTTTTGGAGAAATTAACTTTAAGTCCATCGGGTCACCATCAGTTCTTGGAACATCATTTTTCACTTTGCCAAGATCTTTAATGGTTTGATCTTCGACAAATATAGCATCAAGGCTTCGAATCAACTTCTTTTGGACTGGATCATAAAACCAATAATCGAATTGATCTTCTCCATAACCAACAAATATACACTGGCGAGTCTTAACGTCAGGCTTGGATCTCTCATCTTTAGGGATATAGACATAAGCTTTGTAACCAAATACCTTTAGATGATCATAGGAAACATCCTTTCCTAACCATACTTTCTCCAAAATATCAAACTGTAAAGGGATGCATGGTGAGCGACTTAATACATGAAATGCTATTAATAGAGCCTCACCCCAAAATGTCTTAGGCAATTTTGCATATGAAAGTAGGCATCTAACTCTCTTCATCAAAGTCTTGTTCATCCTCTCAGCTAAATCATTCAACTACAGTGTCTTAGGAGTAGTTTGATGTTGAATACCGTGCTCTTTGGAATAGATGTTAAATGATCCAGTGTACTCTCCACCTTTGTCTGTTCGAATGCATTTCAACTTCTTCCCTGTTTGTCTTCCAATTAAGGCATGGAATTACTTGAAAACATCTAACACTTTATGTCTTCAAGGTGTATACCCACGTCTTCCTAGAATGATCATCAATGAAAGTCAAAGTATTGAGCACCACTTAGTGACTTTGGCATTGACCCACATGGATCTGAATATACCAAATTTAACACATTCTTCATTTTGAAAGGAGGGGAACTTTTGAAAGCAACTCTATTTTGCTTTCCTGCAAAACAATCAGCACACTTCTTTAAATATGCCTAGTTAACACTAAATAATGCATTCTTTTTCACCAACTGAGTCATCCCCTTCTTGCTCATATGACTAAGTCTCCTATGCCACAATTCAATTGCATCATCTTTCTCCATTGGATTCACAACATCATTGGAGACCTTTTCCTGCATCACATACAACTTTAAGCACTTCTTACCTTTGGCGATTACCAATGAGCCTAAAGTTTCCATTAAAGTGCTACAAAAACCTTCATTATCAAATATGTCAATCGAGATCAGATTTAGGCAAAGATTAAGAAAATATCTGATATCTTTCAAAAGCAGTCTCATGCCATTGTCTGTCTCTAAGTAAAAATCACCTTTTCCGATGATACTAGCCAAATCGCTATTTCCCATTTAACAACATTAAAATCTCCTTGTGTATATGATAAGAAAAGTTCTTTATGTGATGTGGCATAAATAGTGATACCACTGTCACCTATCTAGTTAGACTCACAGGATGCACTATTCGCATCATTATCATATGAGACGATATGACAATCATTAATGGTGGTAGTTGTCGATGCATATTCTCATCATCACTATTATCATCTTTCTTGACTTCTTTCCCTTTGTTCTTTTCTTCTTTGAACTTCCTACATAACCTTTTGATATAACCCTTCTTTTTGCAGTGATCACACTCAACATTTGTAAATTTGTTTAATCTTCCTCTGTTCTTATCTCTAAAATTTAGATTTGCTCCTCCCCTCAGAACCTGTGACCAGAACTTCTGATTGTGTTGAAGAGGTCGAACTCTGTGATCTCCATCTTATCTCTTCATTCAGAATTCCATTTTTTATAGATTCCATGTTATCAACACCATCAATTGTAGAATTGTCGATTGAAATCTCTAAAGTCTCCCAAGACTTTGGCAAGGAGGTAAGCATGAAAAGGGCAAGCACTTCACCGTCAAATTTTATGCCCATTCCTAATAATTGATTCACGATCCTCTTAAATTCATTCAAGTGATCTGTCACAGAGATATCTTCTCTACATTTTGTTTGTACTAATTTTTTCAGGTAAAATAATTTATTGTTATCGATTTTTAAGGCATACAACTCCTTGAACTTCTTCCACAACATCCGTGCATAAGTCTCATTGCATATATGATTATATACATTATCTTTAACAAATTGTTGAATAAAACTATATGCCTACTCATGCTCAAACGCCTACTCCTCGTCCTATTTATTTTCAGGTTTTGTTGTAGTAAACACCTGTAAATGCATTTTGTGATGAGCAGAAGACCTTTCATCTTGTTCTTCCATATGTAGTAGTTGGAGCCATTTAGGTTAATCATCTTGCTTATTTTTGCCTCCATCTTCGATGAGAAATGCTTGGACACAGAACCAAACCTAGCTCTGATACTAATTGTTGGGAAAAATTATGAATTAAATCCACAGGTAAAATAAGCAAGGAAATAACATGTAGAAATTTTACATGGTTTACCCTCTAATTTAGGCTATGTCCATGGGCCAACTCTAAATAAATCTTCCACTAATGAAAATAGTAGATGCAGAGAGTAAAAAATGATACAACAAAATAGTAACGCTTTCACACAAGATGTTTTTCAAATTTACTATCTCTAGAATAATATTTTCACTATTTTGTCACTCACCTTTTTTAGAAAAATATTTTTTAAAAATACCCAAAAATTTCTCTCACATAAAAGGGGTCTCTAAAATTCATTCTCGAACTCACCACACATCTCATACACGTTTGATATGCGTATGTATGTTAAGAGAGGAGGAAGGGAGGGTTTTTTATAGACCCTTCGATGTGTGACAACTTACATAGCAAGCTATTGTGTAGCAACTAACGGCTTGCATGCAAGCTATTGATAGTCTTGCATGCAAGCTGTTGTCAACTTGCTTTTTACTTCTTTTTTAATTTTTAATAAATAAATCTTGAATGGCGGTACCATCCGCCTTACAATCACTTCTTTCTTAAATACATTACATTATTATTTCGATAATAGTTGTTGCTACTATAAAATTAGCTATTTGTGCATTTTGGTTCAAAATTAATTATTAGTTCGATTGGAAATAAATTTAAAAGAGAAATACAACTAACATGAGATTGAAGTAATGCAAGCTATTTAGACAAGTTTATTTTTAATCTTCATATTTTCACTAAACACAAGTTAAATTATAATATTTTGAAGTATTCAAATTGACTTTTAATTTTTAAAAATATTTAATTTAAACTTTAAAATAAAAAATTCCTTAATAAAATTATGCTCTAGAGTTTAAGTAGTTCGACCACTGGTAAAAGTTGTTCCTTTGTGACCATAAGATCACAAGTTCAAATCACGGAAACAGTTTCTTTATAAAAATTATAAAGGAAAGGCTATGTACATCGATAATCCTCCTTTGACCCTCGCAAAGCAGGGAGCCTTGTTCATCGAATATGTTGACTTAGACTTTTTTAGTTCAAGTAGTTCGATTAAGCTAATAAGAGCGATGGAGTTACTAAACTTTAAATTATATATATAAACACTTGTATGTCTTTCAAATACACTGATGTGGATTTGAGGTGATGATACAACCTATATAAACATTAAAATAATAATTTTGCATCACATTATTGTTGACATAATACATAACTGATAGAGGCATGATTTCGTTGAGGGGTTAGTTATTTTATTATCTAAATTGAATATTTTGAAAATGTTAAAACACAATTTAAATGCTTAAAAAAAGTTAATGTCAGATATGTATTTTGATGAAAATGTTAGAATGCAAGTAGTTAGCCAAACTTAGTCCAGATCAAATAGCCTTACCCTGTGATTAGTTTCACAACAAATATTATTGTATTTGATCAGATATGAACTTATCTCTAGCTTGATATTTATAATAGTTCCACATATATAGGATTACATACAATATTGTTGTAACAATCTCTAAGATATTTGTTGTATATGTTACCAATCAAGCTATAAATACAAATATCCATGCATTGTGGATGATCAACCTTTCACATTATATCATCTGTTTTATGGTATCAGAGCAATATAAAGATGGTTACTTTCTATGTGAAGACATAAATAACCATTATGTTTAGAACTATACCCCAAAAAAACACATGGTTTTGATCAATATTCAAGCTTATAAGCGTTATATAGACGAATGAAGGAATAATAGAGACACTCAAATGTTTTGAGAAACTTGTAGTTAGGTTCCCATTTGTATAGGCACTAATGTGGAGACCTTTTGCAACAATGTCTCTATGTCTACGTTTTGGGGGACCATTTTGTTCCTGAGTTTTTGGACAAGAGTGATGGTGGAGTGCCCTTAAAGGATACAAAAAATTGCAATGGTCTAATACTCACCACCTCAATCAATTTGAAGGATTTTAATTTTGTGCCCAATTTGAGTTTGCATCATAGCATAAAACTGCTTGAAAATATCGAAAACTTCATCTTAATGACGCATAAGAAAGATCCAAATATATTTAGTACAATCATCCAAAAATTGAACCAAATATCATAAACTACTAACTAAAGTGATGGGAGCAGGGCCCTAAACATCACTATAAACAAGTTCAAAGGGAATTTGAGAACTTTGATAAGAAGATGACGAATGAAGTCTATGGCTCTTGCCAAGTTGACATGGTCCACACAAAGAGTTCTCTTTATTCATAACACATGGCAAATTAAATTGAGAAATGATCTTTCTAACTATTTTGTTGTTGGCATGCCCTAACCTATAATGCCAACCAGAAGGAGTCGTGCATTCTCTAACAAGAGCAGAAGAAAAAGAAAGACATGATGAGGGCTGTGTAAAAAGAGCACATGAGATTCTCTGTGTCCATTACGACGTTCTAACCCTGTGCTATTTAATTTTATCCACACATTTGTGTGAGTTTTATATAAATGTGTAAATGAGATTTAATGGAACAGAGTAGGAATTGGTTAATGGAACAAAGAATCTGGTCCTGGAAAGAGATGCAGATGATATGCTGTGAAAGGTTGATCATCCACCGTGTGTGGATTTCTATATTTATAGCTTGATTGGTAACAAATACAACAGATATCTCGGAGGTTGCTACAACAACATTATATATACTCCTATATAGATGGAACTACTATAAAATATCAAGCTAGAGATAAGTTCTTATTTAATCAAATAAGATAAGATACGTTGGGAAATTAATCACAGGATAAGGCCACTTGATTTGGACTAAGTTTGGCTAACTACTTGCATATCCTGAGAAGTGATTTCCTTAACAAAAGTACACTTTTTGTCTAAAAATTAACATGAAAGAAGAAAACTTATAAAATTATTAAAATAAATATTTAACAGATGCACATTACATTCAAAGTAAAATTACGATGAAAATGGTAAAGAGTAAATTGGAAGAAAAGTTTATGGGAATGAAAGGATAAAAAAAATAATTATTTTATATGGTTTTCATTTTTTAATGTAATTATATATTTTAAAATATTAAAAATATATTAATTTAAAAAAAATTAATATTAATTATTATATATTTGTCTCTTATACATATAACATATAATTATTAATTATGCATAAAATTACAAAATTTTAATAATTGAAAATTTGAATATTGTAAAGTATTTTTGTTAAGATATTCTATTCTATTTTTGGCATTATTGTATTTTAATTTATTTGGGATATCTCTTGTAACAAGGAAGTTGATTTGGTATAGGATTCTACTATATCTTTTGTTACAAGAAATTGATTTAGTATAGGATTCATCTACCTTAAATATGTGAAATTTTTGGAAGTTAAGATAAAGTGGAAGGAAGAAATCCTAATGAGATAGAATCCGAAAGAAGGAAGAATTTGTTGGGGATAAACATATAGGAGATTTATCATAGATTCATTGATTTTTCGGCAGCTGTGTGTTTGTATACACGAATGAACAATTGCATAATCTATCTATCCATTCTTTGCTGATGTTGTGTGTGGAGTTCTCAGCGATCAACTTAAAAAGTTCACAACAGATTTTTGTTAAATGGCTCCTTAAGATTATGGTTTAATTCAACTGCACACATAGTGGAGTGTTCTATGATTCAAGTGTTCTTTTATTTCTTGTAATTCTTGATTTAGTCACATGAGATATTATTTTCTTTGTTTCATTCATTATTTCAAAAATCATTTGTTAAGATTAGCATGAGGAGGTCATGCTATTAAGTGTGAGAAAACTTTTAAGGAGGTGAATATGAGTGGATAACATTAAGGAGTGAGTGGTGTTAGCTCTGTAATAGCATTATATAATCCTAGTATATTTTGGTGAAAGTTTAATTAATTTGAGTGAGAGCTCCGTAGACGTAGATTGTGTATGCCAAACTACGTTAACAAATTTCGCGTGTTGATTTATTTGCTATACATTAAGTTTTTCTGCTTGTGATAAACTCTAGAAATATTGTAGTAATTAATCCAGTTATTTTCTAATAAGCAACTGTTAGTTTTTGTTTGAAGCAATTATGACAAAACAGATTTTTTGCAGAACTTTGACCTTGAGGATTTTCAATTTTTAATAATTTTGAAATATAAAATGTTTTTGAAAAATAACAAACCACGTGAAAAGTCTAAATCCTCAACTCAAAGCAAAAAGTGTTTCGCAATTCACAATAAATAACAAAGTAGTCAATACCGCAAAAAATGAGTAGTTAAGCCGGATACCAACAAAAGGCGGAAATTAAACACTTTGATATAAGAACATGCATAACAATTGAATTGACATGTAAGCCAAATAAAGAAAGAAAAGAATGTTAAAATTGTAATTTAATTTTGGTCGGGTCGACCGTGCAGAGCCCGGACCCAATCACGACCACCTATGGGCCGATCAGTCCATTCCTACTTGCTACGCCAGGCCCAAGCCCGATCCACATTCCCTGCGGCCCGTCAGCATGGGAAAACCTTCCATGCAGAGATAGAAGTCTACGTGAA
>JAOTIZ010000203.1:46186138-46197805 GCA_027123425.1 Erythroxylum panamense | reverse complement strand
ATGAGGGGAATGGAGTAATACCCCAAAGTGGGTAATCAAACTCATACCCCTCCAATCATACATCCCTACCAAGCATCTATCTTCATTCCATTCCCATTCCTTATTTCTCATACCTATGAAACAAGCACCCCCTCAAATTATTATATTAGAGTATAGTAAATAAAATTATAAATTAGCAAAATGATATTTTTTTAATTACTCTTATTTTTAAAAATGGATCAATTTGTTAGTTAATTAACAATTTTTATAAATTAACAAAATTTTATAAACCAAAATAAATCAATTAATTTTTATTTAAAATATCTTTTTAATTAAACTTCAAATTATTCAATAGAAAAATAAAATCTCTTTTTATCATATTTTAAATTCTTTAATTTCATTTAATCTTTATCCAAATCTAGTATTGGTTGAACTTTTTAAATTTTAAATCTCATATCTTACAAATTTAAATTGTGATCCAATTTTTAAAAGATTAAGTTAGTGGCTTTAATGGATTGTAATTGTATCCTTTGGGGGCATCTATTATCCGGGAGGCTTTTGATAGGAATGGTTTCTAAAACTGTTATAACTTTGAGAAAAAATTAAATTATTTTTAAATTATAGAAAGGCTTAACAAAGAATAGATGATATAATCTTATGACTTAATATGAGAATAGTTTGTAAATTTAAAGAAAAAATTTTATTTTTAAAATTATAAAAAAGCTTAACAAAGAACTCATCGTGATGTAATCTTATGACTTACTATAAGGATAGTTTGTAATTTTAAAGTAAAAGAATAGTTTTTGAACAAAGTTAATTATCTAGTTTTAAAATATACAACGTGAAAAAAATTAAGATATAACAACTATCACTAATAATTAGAATAACCTTATGTTATTATGCATTTATATATATAGGTATGCTTTATATATTTTAAAATTTTAATTTGAATATATGAATTCCCCTCCACTTATTTAATAGACCTTAAATTTGTCTTATAACATAATTTAACTATCATCTTTTATTTTATGTTATGGCAAACACTATAAAAATTAAATGTAAAATGTCGAAAAACTTCCTTGATTTTGTTATTCATAAGTTACCCCTAACAATTATTAGCAAAGTAATGGCATGTGGGAGGCGATTAGTTTACTAATAATAGTTAAAATTGGAGATAAATGGATAATGGAAAATTTTAATTTAGGTACAAATATAAAAGTCAAGGTAAATACATTTTTATCATTGATAGCAGAAAAAATAACAATTTATTTATTAAAAAACAATTTTAGCAAATAAATATAAATATATTAGAAGGCATGGTTGAAATTAAAAAAATGATTAAGGTGTTATAAAAATTTATTTATTAATTTATTATTATAATTTTATTAACTTAAATAAATTTAAACTATTATCTATTCATTAAAGTTACATGACTTACACCTCTTCTTATGTTATTTTTAAAATATTTTAAAAGAAATAAATGTCATAAAATATATATAATAATTTATTTACAATTTAATTAGATAGATACTTGAAATATTGAAGATAGATACTTGAAATATTGAAAGATAAAAAATTCAAATTACTGTAAAAAGTGTAAATGGCCACCTCTATTAATGACTACATTTTAATAAGTCCAGTATATTTCAACAATAAAACGACAATAGATCTTATCATATAAAACTAAATGAGGAAATAGAACAAAGAAAAAATACAAAAGAGCGTACTATTTTACATTAAAAATATAAAATTTTTAATGGTCTAGGTCATTTAACAGAAATATTTTTATTGTTTTAAACTATTTAAAAAATAATGTAATAGTAAATTTTATAATATTTTGAACAAAAATAAGGCAAGTGAAACGATTTAACAAATCCCCAAGAAAAAAGGAAGAAAACATTCAGCGGCAGTTCTAGTGTAGTGTTGTCGATCAATTAAGGAAGCTAAACATAACATAGCTCACCAAGGAACGTGTGTAGATTATGTCTGCCCAATGCCCATACATAAAAGCACATGTATGGCCTGAGAAAAGTAGGAGGCAATAGGCTAACTGGACAAGCGATATAGGCTTAATAGTTATTTTTGAGGAAATATGAACATTGAAGATATGGGTTACGTAGGAGTACAGATCTTCTGTTCAATATTATGATGTTTTATTGTGTTCAATGAATCTCAGCCGTTTATTTATATAAATTTTGTGTAGGTCTTGCGTGGACCCTGCGTAGATCCCACAAAATAAATGATTGAAATTTCATGGACAGAATAAGGCAGAATAATATTGGGCAGAAGATATGTTCTCGTTACGTAGTTAGATTGTCAAAGGGATCGGTAACAAGCATGTGATTTTAGCTGTGGAGTGTCTCGCTACCTGCAGAAGTGGGCAATGTCAGTGACGGAGTTGCGACAGAGTTGAAGATGATTAGAAACCAGCCTGCATATGCCGCTAGCTTATTCTTAGTTTATTGTCCACGCTTCTGCTACTTGCAACTCACATGATTGATCTGTTTTTAGTTTTACCCCTCCCACCCCGCACTTGGGAAGAGGCATTATTAGTCAAAAGTGTCTTTCGTTTTTTCCAAGTAGGGCCATTGAAGATTTGAGATAGGAAACCAAATCTGGATTGAAGGAGAAAGTTCTAAAGGCAAAGAACCAAGGAAAGAATGGATCCTTCTTCAAATGAGGCAAAGAGTGATGTACAAGAAGAAGAAAACTTGAGAATCAAGAACCAACCCAGAAGCAAGCCAAGTGGCTGGTTCCTTCCTACTTTTAGTGCCTCCTACATTGTCTTTTGGTATGTTTACAGATATCAATTTTTTTTCTTAACAAAATTATTCATATGATTCCTACAGTCTGGAAGCAATTGTTGGTTAAGGTTCTATACCAACCCACGACCAAACTATGTACCTTCTTCCTTCTTCAACCAACGTTAGAAATTATTGACCCAAGAAGTTGGTGGGAATTGGCATCATTATCTCAATTCATAAACTCCTAAATCAACGCCTAGAAGGGACCTCTCTAAGTTCCACTTTTCTCTATTGTACCTTTTTGTATTATTCTCTTTTTTCTTTTCTTTTTTTTCTCTCTTTCACATTGAATTAAACTGGATTGGCCATGATTTTCTCTATGCAAGAGGACCTTTTCCTTGAGCCTTAAATCAATGGGAGGGGACCTATTTCCTTTTTGTCTGAAACTTTTGAGTCTTTCTGGGCTCTTTAACTTATTCCTCATTCTCTTGAGTAAGACCAAAGTGCACTAATTGACAATTAAATGAAGAATTTGAGAAGAAGTAGTGTTGGTCATGCCTGTATAAATTCTATAATGACACAAATGGAAGAATCAACCAAGAAGAGCTCCAGTTGAATGCTTTTATATCATAAATCCTATGCCTTTGGACAGCTATAAAAATTTCTAAATCTTCAGAAAAACAAGAAGAAAAAGAGACACGCATTAAAAAAAATGATATAAAATGATTTTCTCCAATATTTATGGTTCCAAATAAACAGGTAAAACTGCATTTCTGGAACCTCTACCGTGACCGAAAGAAAAGAAATTTCTCCTGCTTCTACTACTGCAACTTCCAACAGGACTCACCTCTGTGACATGCCTGCTTTGCTGCACAATCTCTTGAATCGACAAAAACAAATGTCGATCCGTCGAAGAATCCATTGAAAAAGACCTTCTAATGGGTTGGATTGCGAATTGATCATCTTTGCCTCTAATGTCAATACATTCATCACCCATGCTCGTAACTTTGTTAAATTTCCTGCCTTTTTTCTGAAGCACTCTCTGCTCTGTCTTCCTGGGTGAAGGAGTACTAATTGAACGAGCAGATAATTCTCCTGAGTTCAGCCTTTCTTCAGCTGAAACCAGTGTTTGATTTGTGGAGTTACGATTTCCTAATTCTATCACGACATAGTCTTCATCTCCACCAATGAGACTTTCTGTGTAAGGATGTGGATCTTGTGGCGTGGAGCTTGGGGCAATAACCTGGTCAATTGAGAACGGTCTTGTGGGGCCTGAAATGCTTGTTCTACAAAGTGGGCAATTTGCATTTCCTTGAAGCCAAACATCGATGCAATCTATATGAAAAACATGGCCACAATTTGGTATTCTTTTTAGCTTCTCATCTTCCTGAAACTCAGTTAAACAAACCGCACATTCACCGAAGCTCTGTTCTTCAAGGTATCCGCTGTTGTTGATGACTACTTTCTTGAACTTGAATACTGGGATTGACCTTATCACTGCCTCGTCCAAGCCTCTGGTCTCGTGTGCAGGTGCATAGGCCATTAAAGGGTCTTCGTGGTTTCGGTTTCTGGATATGCCAAATCTCCTCAGAAGATCTATTCTGTGCCAACTGAGACAACACTTGATGACAAAGATGTAGTAGCTGACGAGCAAGAAAGCTGTGGCCAAAATCCCTATAACAGCAATGGCTATGATTGGGAAACTTGTGTCAGAGGAATGTAGATGAGGACCAAAGATTGAGCTACTTGGAGATGTATTAATTGGTGGAGGAGACTGTGAAACAAAGCTTCTGCTCACAAGATCCATAACGCCTCTATGAGTTCTAGAACGGTATTCAACAACATCCAAAGTATGCCTATGATGGTATGGAACAGAGGAAGAATCTCAAAGACGAGAAATTGTGATGAAGAAGACAGATTAATTAAGGGTAAGGAAAGATTTAAGAAGCGACATGAATGGTATGCAAGAACATGGACAAGGAAGAGTAAGAAAGACGGGAGGAAATAGCACAGGTGGTATAAATGCGGGTGGTGTCAAACTGGGGACATGAAAGCATTGAAATTTGGTGGAAATTTGTGCCTTTCATGCATATTATAATAGTAATTATAAATATTATATATGTAATCTAATATAGAGTAGAAATTCAAGTATGAGGAGTCGGAGAACAAAGCTGCCGAATTTTATCTGGTTTCTGTTCCCACGAGAGAGTCGTAAATGGCCTCGGTTATTGTATTTCGGGTGGACTAATATGAATATAGAAATATTTTCATATATTAAAATTAGAGACACTTAAAAATGAACAAGAATTGTTTGAATAAAGTTTGATATTTGATTTTAAATTACTATTTTTTAAATAATTTAGTTAGAATAATAATTTATGGATTGTTTTATTTTTTGATAATTTATATAAATTGTCAACTGAAGTGTCTATATATATAAATTGTCAACTGAAGTGTCTATATATATATATTGGGCATATGCAATGAAACTGAAACTGACAGCAGACAGCAGACAGATAGCTAACACTTCGCAATACATATAAAACGAAAAGATTCTATAAAAATTCTAACCTATTAAACCGAAGAGAATGGTAATTCCGTAATTGTATATTTAGAATAGCAAAGAGTGAAAGTGACTGACGTGAAATTTGTACAACCTAAGTTTTCACTTTTTACGCTTATGGTAATATCGATCAATTTCAATCACACGTGAAGTAGCTTTTATATCGGTGTTCAAAGTCATTGATGGCCAAAAATCATAACATAAAACCTCTTGCTATTGAGGCTGCAGGACAACTTGTAAAGAAGACTCAACAACACAAACAATGAAAGTGGTTGCTCTTAATCATTGGTGGTGGAACAGGAACAGATGGTGCATGATGGTACCTCCAGCCAGAACTGAAGAAAATAAAGTTATTGTGTTTTACTCCAGCTTTTATTCTTAAGAGTCTATAACTTGTGGTACTGAGTTTTTTTTTAACTCAAATCATGGTGTCTTTTATTCTAAACTTTATAGTTAAACAAAATAATGATTGAATTATTAGTAAAAACTCATTTAAGCTATTTGTTGACTTTCTTGCTAATAATAATAATATTTATCAGTTTTGAATGAGTTAATAAATGTATGACGTTGCTAAAAATACTTCCGTTTAGTTACATGAAGATGTGAGAATGAGTTTTAATTTACATTCCTTAATTTTTTTCTTGTTTAATTACTAGTAATAGACAAGATAAGAGTTGACAAATTTAAAATAGACTTTTTTTCTCTTTTTTTTTGTGTTTGAACTCTCTATTTGAGAATTTAAAATTTATTTATTTATTTAGACAATACAACATTTTGATTGATTCTTATTAAGATATTATCATCAACATTATACATTACTTTATTTAATAATTATTTAATTTTGTTTCAATAAATTTATATCATAAAATAAGTTCATTATGGTTCTTTGATTTTATTCTTATAAAAAAATCATACACGATTATTTTAAAATTAATAATTTATTGAATCATTAAAAATAATTCTAGTTATTTATTTATTAAATACAAAATATTTTAATTATTTATTTACAAAATCAATCACATAAAATAATCAAACACAAATTACCATTCTTAATATTTGATATCAAACACTGGTATAACTATTAACTTCTATAATCTCATTTCTAGTGCTTACATACTAAATACATATAATCAATAATTTTATTTATATTTCAATTCTTACCTTTCATTCATATTCTCATTTTTAATTCCAATTCTTTTGGTTATCAAACGATACCTAGGAAGATGTAATTTAGTTATATTTATAAAATAAGAAATTAAAGGTTTGAAATTTACACAAATATGTATAACAAGCCAGCCTAAACCTAATTGAATAATTGATCTAAACAGTTTGGCCAATGCTTGATGAAGTGCTAGTCTCGACATAATTTATTATAAATGAAGAAACATCAAATTGACATTTTTTCACACAATAGAGAAAGAAAACGTAATGAAATATATAACACACAAACGGAAGGAACTTGACTTTTTACACATTCTTTTTCAATCATAATCATCAATCACGTAGGGAAAAAAAAAACTAAACTAAACTGGCACATGCAAGCCATTATGTTTGAGCATAGCCAACCTTCCAACGATAGACCACACAAACTTGTAATGTGCATTCACATCAATTCACAAAATATAAAGCCCAGGCACCGGTCGATCAGTTGGGGAGCCTTTCCCTTCTGATGTTTTGAGTTACGATATCGAAATTAAGTTGGGAATTTTTAAGTATAATATATGATTTGAGCATATTACTTAATTTTATATTATTATTTTTAAAGTAATTTTTAAAAAATGATCTAATATATAAAAAATAATGAGTGCAAATTGAACCGTTATGAGATCTCGGCTTGCCGCTCCATTTCTGGTTTTAAAATCTTTGATTAGCATTATAGTGTACGAGTAATTCCAAAGGCAATTTTGTGAACGTGGGTCCAAAGAAAAGAAAACCTTTTGTTCCGTCAAAAAAGTGGCTGATGATATCACTGGAAGGGAAGGAAAGTCAAATCCGCGTGTGTAGAATCCTATAAAAGAGGACACAAAATAAAGGTCAGATCCGACGCTGTCCATACTTGCGTGTTGTCAAAGAGAAGAAAGACAAAGGAGCATTTATTAAGTTTTAGGTTAGAAAAACTGGTCCAGGATTCTAAAGAGGTGCACATTTTGCACAGTCAAACTTTTAGTCTCTGCCACATCACACGTTGCGTTTACAATTCCATCAACAGGTACAACCTCCCGTCTTCTTCTTTTCTCATTTTGAAGATTCGAAATTTAATACTAGGGTTTAGCTAATCCTAAACGTTAACAAAAGCAATGTGGAACAAAAGTAATGTGGTTTGTTGATTGCAGGCACTGCGTAAGGCTTTTCTTTTTCCAATCATGTCGTTCTTTTCTTGTTAATAAGCAAATCATCATTCGTCATTAGACTCTTTTGAAATAACTCAATGAATTTGCATTATGATGCCATAAATTCTCGAGGCTGGGATACACCTAACCATGTACTACAGACATTAATGTCACGGCCCTGTCTTGACACCATCAGGACTGAAAGACGCTGATTCATCCACTCTTTTCCACAACTTTTTCACCTAGCTAGAAAGGTGACCTGGAAGTTGGATACAAAAACTTGAAAAATAAAACGTTGCAAGTTTAAATTTTAAACAATAGAAATGAAGATAGCCCCGCCAGTGATTAAACAATTAGTTCTTATGCAAGTTTGAGTTACTGAGAAGTGAAACTGTAATTAATTTTTATTTTATAAAGAATGACTAATTATGAACAAAAAATTGTTAAAGTTTATAAGTATTGCTGGCATTGATTTTATTACTTGATTCTAAATTTTTAATTTATTAAATTATTTATTTGAAATGTACAATTTATATATTAATACGTGTATTTAAAAGATATCGACTACAAATTTTATAAATATTATAAAAACGAAGACAGGAAAAAGGTAAAACTCGAGTCATTACCAATTATCGATTAAGATAAATACAAATTAACCTAGAAATGAAAGAGACAAGGAAGACCATGTACCTGACACAAGCAATAAACAATAAGAAAATAACAGTATACACGTTATTAGAAACAAAATCTGGCATACGGCAACAGCTGGCATTGGCAATAGTAATCAGCTTGCTTGAAGAATGGGTTTCCAATATTCGAAAAGGAAACTGAAAGAGATAACAAAAAAAAAAAGAGTCTGTCGTTTCAATTGGTAATTTACATGATACGAACTGTGAATTAATTAAATTATGTTTAATAACTGGTAGTTGAATGTAGTTGGGTATTAGCTCATCTAATTGAACTTTGGAGTACGCTTTGACCGATAGATTAATGAGGAAAATGGTACTTCTAACGTGGGCCAATCAGAAATTCTCAGTTGTTTACTATGTGGAATAACTAGCAACTTCGTAAAGTCACGTGGGTGCTTACGTTCCGAGATTGGTGTCACGTGACATCTGCATCCTATGTTGGAGATTAATTTTAAGCGAACTCAATTTTGGTTTAATTCGTTTTTTAGAGTCTTTTATACTAATATTTTTCATTAAAAAATTATTGTTAAATAGTTCAAGCATCTTTTTTAATTAATTGTTAATTAAATTGGCCCTAATATATTTGATATAGGGATAATAAATTAAAAACTATCAAACATTGTAAATTTTCACTTTAATAACTAGTTTTAATTAAAAATTTTAAAAGATCATACAACCTAAATTTAAATGTTTATTTCTATTAATATTTTATTATAGTAAGTAAAAACCACATTTAGAGAAGTTATATGATTTTTATCTTCGACAATATAATAATTTCACTAATTTAATAGTAGGTAGTAAAAAAAAGTCATATAACTCTTTTAAATGTTAAAATTTAAGTATTTCTGTTAGTGCTGTCGTTGGACCTAGTCTTTAGGAGTTTGTTTCTAGTTAGCAATAATCCCCATATTTAAGGACTAGTTTCTTGTTTTTGACTTGTTCCAAGTGAACTCCACGATTGGGATTCTGTTACCACGTGGATGGATTTTTTATGTTACTTGTAAGGCTATTTAATAGCCACCCAGTTTATCAATAAAACGTAGATCGTTCTCCAGCTTTCTATACTAGTGTTAACATTTGGTATCAGAGCGAACTAGGTACAAGTATGTGTTGCCGAAGCAGCTTGGCATCCGAGAGTTCTTTTATGCAACCTGCAATCCCTCGTCTCGATCGACACTACGATCACTGGAGCGTGCTTATGGAGAACTTCTTGCGGTCCAAGGAGTACTGGAGTCTTGTCGAAACTGGACTTCCAAATGTGCGTGAGGTAGCTGACATGTCTCATGCACAGAAGAAGTTATTTGAAGATCAAAAGCTGAAAGACTTGAAGGCCAAAAATTATTGTTTCAAGCTATTGATCAAACAACTTTAGAGACTATTTTGAAGAAGGACACTGCCAAAGATATATGAGACTCTTTGAAGCAGAAATTTCAAGGCACAACACGTGTCAAGGGGGCGCAGTTGCAAGCTTTAAGAAAGGAGTTTGAGATTTTACACATGAAGGTAGGCGAAACCGTGAATGACTATTTTGCACGTACCTTGAGCATTGTTAATAAGATGAGGTCACATGGAGACCTCCTGACAGATGTGGCTGTGAATGAGAAGGTTTTTCGTTCTATGACACCAATTTTTGATTATGTTGTATGCTCAATTGAAGAATCTCATGATATTGATAGTCTCACCATTGATGAATTACAAAGCAGTCTTTTGGTTCATGAGCAACGCATGAGGGGTCACGTCATTGAAGAACAAGCCTTACAAATGGCTCATGATGGACAGTCTCGTGGCAGGGGACGAGGATGAGGTGGTTTTAGGGGACGTGGACGAGGAAGACAGGGCATTGACAAGTCTATTATTGAATGTTATAACTATCATGAACTTGGCCACTTTCAATATGAATGCCCAAAGAATAGTTCATTTGTACTGAAGCAAGATGCACCAAAGGCTCACTTTGCTGAGAGTTCAGAAGAAATGTTGCTGATGGCCTATATTGAAGAGTCAAACGTTCAAACTACTAAATCATGTGATAATGGCATGGAGGAGTTGCTGATGATGATCTCAACAAATGCTACTGAAACACGTCAAAATACATCTCCAAATACTAGCAAAGAAGAGGTATGGTATCTTGACTCAAGCTGTAGCAATCATATGACTGGAAAAAGGGAACTTTTTATTGATTTTGATAGCTCTTTTAAAGAAAGTGTCAAGCTTGGTGATAATTCTCGAATTACTGTTCATGGGAAAGGGAATATTCAAATGGAAGTGCAGGGAATAGAACATGTCAAGGGTGTATTTTATGTCCCTACCCTCAAAAATAATATGTTGAGCATTGGGCAAATTCAAGAAAAGGGACTTGCACTACTTAATCAACAGGAAAAATGCAAGATTTTTTGTCCTGGTCGAGGATTGATTTTTGAAATTAATATGTCTGCTAATAGAATGTTTCCAGTCCATGCTTGTGTGCAGCTCAACGACACTAGCTGTTTTGCAACAATGACACAAGATCTAGCTCAACTATAGCATAGCAGATATGGGCATCTTAGTTTCACAGGCTTGCAAACATTACAGCAGAAAAACATGGTTCGTGGGTTGCCAATTTTTCCAGCTTCTCCTATTGTGTGTGAGACCTGTCTTGTAGGAAAGCAGCATCGGAATCCCTTTCCAGTTAGTACTTGGCGAGCTACACATCGTCTTCAATTAATTCATGCAGGTATTTGTGGACCGATTACTCCGACATCCAATAGTAACAAAAGGTATTTGCTCGTTTTTATAGATGATTATAGTCGAAAAACTTGGACATACTTCTTAACAGGAAAATTCGAAGCTTTTGAATGTTTCAAAGTCTTCAAAACACGAGTTGAAAAAGAAAGTGGAGAGCGTATAACTAGTCTTCGCACGGACCGTGGAGGGGAGTTCACATCTACAACTTTTGCTTCTTTTTGTGCTGACAATGGGATTCGAAGACAGCTCACGACTGCTTACACACCGTAGCAAAATGGTGTGGTGGAACGTAAGAATCGCATAATTATGAATATGGTCCGAAGTATGCTGTCAGAAAAGAAGGTACCAAAGTGTTTTTAGCTAGAAGCAGTGAATTGGGCAGTCCATCTTCTCAATCGATGTCCCACTTTTGCTGTTCGAAACATGACACCCGAGGAAGCATGGAGTTCCGCTAAGCCCTCAGTTGATCATTTTCGGGTGTTTGGTTGTTTTGCTTATGCACATGTACCAGATCAGAAGCGTTCCAAGCTGGATGATAAAAGTCTGCTATGTGTATTTCTTGGAATAAGTGAAGAATCAAAGGCTTATAGGTTATTTGATCCAATTACCAAAACGATTGTGATTAGTCGTGATGTTGTGTT
>JAOTIZ010000203.1:46161985-46186038 GCA_027123425.1 Erythroxylum panamense | reverse complement strand
AGTGGCGGCATGCCATGGACTTGGAGATCCAAGCTATTGAAAGAAACAACACATGGATATTAACTGATTTACCTGCTAGTGCTAAAAAGATTGGAGTGAAGTGAATTTACAAAACGAAGCTCAATGAAAATGGGGAGGTGGATAAATACAAAGCCTGACTTGTTGCTAAAGGGTATGCCCAACAGTATGGCATGGATTTTTGTGAAGTGTTTGCTCCAGTAGCTCATCTAGATACCATCCAAATGGGGCTTTCAGTTGCTGCTCAAAATCAGTGGCCAGTTTTTTAGTTTGATGTTAAATCTGCATTTTTAAATGGGGAACTACTTGAAGATGTATTCGTTGCACAATCACAAGGGTATGAAAAAAAGGCAGAGAGCATCAAGTGTATAAACTGAGAAAAGCATTATACAGCTTGAAGCAAGCCCCACGGGCTTGGTATAGCCGTATTGATTCCTATTTTGAGAAGTAGGGTTTTGTCAAATGTCCATATGAACATACATTATTCATCAAGGCAACAGATGGAGGTAAGATTGTCATTGCTTGTCTCTATGTTGATGATCTTATTTTTACTGGTAATGAGAGCTTTATGATTGCTGAGTTTAAACACTCTATGATGGTTGAGTTTGAAATGACTGATCTTGGGAAAATGAGGTTTTTCCTTGGCATTGAAGTCCAGCAAGGGTCGAATGGCACGATGTATAGGCAAATTGTGGGCAGCCTCATGTATTTGACAGCAACTCGTCCTGATCTCATATTTATTGCGAGTCTTCTCAGCCGATATCTATATGCTCCTACTGAGCTTCATTTAAGTGTAGCAAAGAGAGCCTTGCGCTATGTACATGGTACTGTTTCTCTTGGTTTATTCTACAAGACAGGACGTGTTGGAAGATTAATTGGATACATCGATAGTGACTATGCCGGTGATCATGATGATAGGAAAAGTACTTCCGGATATGTTTTTTTTCTGAATTCAGCAGCAATAGCCTGGTCTTCAAAAAAACAACCAGTGGTTATGTTGTCAACAACTGAAGCCGAATTTACTGCTGGAGCTGCTGGTGCTTGTCATGCAATTTGGATTAGGCGAATGCTTGAGCAGCTTGGGTGTGTTCAAAGCAAGGCCACAATAATTTTTTGTGATAACAATTCAACCATTAAACTAGCGAAGAATCCTGTGCTTCATGGGAGGAGCAAACATATTGATGTTCGCTTCCATTTTCTTCGAGAGCTTATCAAGAATGAAGTTATAGAGCTGGTTTATTGTTGATCTCAGGATCAACTTGCAGACATCGTGACAAAGCCACTGAAACTTGATGCATTTTTGAAGTTGCGTGAGCTTCTTGGAGTGTGTTCATGTCTAGAGATAAACTGAAATTCTGTTCAATTTACGGGAGGTAATGTTAGTGCTGTCGTTGGACTTGGTCTTTAGGAGTTTGTTTCTAGTTAGCAATAATCCCTTTATTTAGGGACTAGTTTCTTGTTTTTGACTTGTTCCAAGTGAACTTCACGATTGGGATTCTATTACCACGTAGATGGATTTTTTTTGTTACTTGTAAGGCTATTTAATAGCCACCTAATTTATCAATAAAACGTAGATCGTTCTCCAGCTTTCTATACTAGTGTTAACAATTTCACTTAATCATTACTCGAAATGCTAAAGAAAATAAAAATTTAAATTATATTATTTCGATGTTTAAAAAATTTAATATAAAATAAAATATATTTATCGTAATATTAATTTATAAAGGGACTTTCAATTTAAAAAAATGAGTCTCGTCTTTGTTCCCAGGTGCTACTGCTCTAGTTTACTCAGTCATGCACGATGCACCAAGTGAGTCAGGACCATGGGGAATGCATGTGATTTCACGTGACATGGAGGCCACAAAATCTTGACCTCCTTAGTCTAGTCGTCATCGGCATTAAACAGTAATGTACCCAGTCAAATGTTGACAAACAAGAAAACCAGGTCTTGACTCCATTTATCGATTCAACAGCTTCTCAAATAGTTAAATGACACAGACATACACATGCACATACGTGTAGGAAATCTCTATAAAATTTACTAAACAAGTCATTTAAGCATACAGCCGGCTTAATTGTCTCTGTGTGAGGGCTGATTAAATAGTTGACATTTGTACTTGGTCTCATGTGGATTCTTACTTCAACACAGTGGATATTTTTATAACTCATTTATATCTTTAAATATCAAAAAATAAACACTTCATGTTAGGCTTTCTGGCCTCACATTAATCAACGTTAACATATATATATTTTTTCTTTTTTATGTCAGCGAGATTAGTAGTTTTTATTTTTTGAATTTGTATTGATTAAATTATTATATATATATATATGTAATAAGCTACAGACCATATATTTTAAATTATAAAAAATGATTTAATTAAAGTTTACAAATTTTAAAATACTTTTACTCTTAATCAATCATTTTTAAAAAGTTTTAAGTTAATTATAATTATGATTTCTCTTATTACAATTCTACAATTTCTTAAATTAAAAATTATCAAAAGGATTTACTCCACTAATTAAGGCATCATATGTAACAATATTAACTTAGTTATCAATTTGATAAATTGACGAAGAAAAACATAATTTTGAATTGAATGAGTTTAAACTTTTTATGAATTAGGTTTAACTTAATTTTTTTTAATTTGACTCAATTGTAAACTCTTTTAAAATTTTACAATTATTATTTTAATTGATTAATTTTTCAGTTATAAAACAAAACAAACCGATATTAATCGAAATTTGATTAATAAATCAAACTTGTTCAACAATTTTAAGTAAGATCTAAAATATCAATCCTAATAAAGAAGAAAAACAAAACATAAAATCAAATGGCCAGCCCTAATGAGGGACAAAAACGAAAGTTTAGAGTGACTCCTTATTTGCAGGTTTAAGTTCTCAACACCAATATGCTCATGATTTCTTATGCAATACAATTATATGAAAGCCAATCTCCCTTCAAAGTTGTTTGACTATCAGGGCAATTGTTGGGGGCTAGCTATAGTTGCCTAATCTCACCGACAGGCAGTAGTTGAATCTTCAAACCTTGTACATCGAGATAGGTTTATTCATTCTGCAAGTTTTGTAGAGGTCCCCAATTCCTGAACCTCACCCAGGCCCGGTCTCTATCTCCAACAGCCATGTACTGATCCTAGTTAAAAGTGTATTTTCTTCTCTTTTGCCTTTTCAATTAATATATATCAATAAAATAAACTACACAAATATTCGACAACTCGTGTACCTAAATTCAAGTATTTTCAATGGATTGTTCTATGAGTCAGGGTTAAGGCTAAGTCAAATTCAAAACTCAATTATTCTAAACAAAACAATATTATTTTGTTTAAAAAAATTAAGCTTCGGATAAGCTCAGGGCTTAGCAACCCAGAATTGGATCCAATTAAAAAAAATTATTTTACATTTTTAGTTTTTTAAAAAATTAACAAGGGACCTGCCCATTGTCATTATTAATTCTATATGCAAGTATAATAATGGAAGCTTTCTAAATTACAATACGAGTTAATTTAAATGTAACATAAAACTTCTAAATCGTATAAATCAGGTGCTATAAAGAACTCTACGCCTCAGCTGGTCAAATTTTGGTGATATCATTTTCGATAAACGAAAGCAAATACTAAAGAAGCAAACTGGTGAGAACTGAACTGAATACATGAGAACGAGCCTGCTACCTCTAAAACATAGAGGGGAGTGTCCAATTGGGCTTGTAGGGACTTGTCTCATTGGGCACATGTATTAAGTAACCCAAGATGTCTTATTGGACAATCTCAATTTCTCAAGCTCAAGTTGCCTTTTCTTCTAAGTCATCCGCTTCTGAAGTCCATGTCTCTAATCCGCTTGTATTGTGAACTTCACTCAAGATCTTCCGTCCAATATTATCTTGTCTTATTCTGTCTCATAAAATCTAAGTCATTTATTTTACAGGACTCACGTGGGATCCACGCAAGACCTACATGGGATCCACATAAATAAATGACTGAGATTCATTGGACACAATAAAATATGGTAATATTGGACAGGAGATCTGGACTCTGTGAACTTTGGTAATGCTACCACAACAGGCATATTGACAATCACAAGCCCTTGCACCTACATAGAATGGCCTCATCAAGTGTTTTATATTTAATAATTGTAATTACTTAGTTTATTAATATTAACAAATGGTCTCTAACATAGTTTATTAATATTAAAACTATTTGAGGTTGCGCTAGTAATTCAAATTACCAAAACTATATTAATGATTTTCTATCAAAATTCAATAAAATGAAATTAGAATATTGAATATAGTGGAAGAAAAGTAAAAGAAGGTTTCAAATCCCGTTTGTATAGAATCATTGTCTTTGAATACAATGGACAAAACTCGGGACGCGGAAGATGCTCCAATGCATGGTCTATTTCTTCCAGAAGAGTTCTTTTTCTTTTTTGTTAATTATGTTCCAACCTAAGATGCTTCTCTGCCTTACCTTTCTAGAATCAGCCTATAGTTTTTGTACCATCAGGTGGGTAACGGTCTTGTAGAATCATTGAATTATCCTGATTCTTACACTATCAATTAATCAAATCAAAAGGTCACCATTATCATCGAACCCACTATATTATAGAAGAGATGAATATTGTCAACCGCTTAAGAGTTTGAGAATTATGTTGATTAGCATCTATGAATCTGACCTCTAAGAAGACGTACATGCATAGCAAACGTTGGAACTCTCACGTCAGCAAAAAGCATTCCTCGACACATCATGAATCATTTAGCTCAACAGAGATACCCAGGTAGAAGTGTAGAACTAACAGCCAAGTATTAACTATTGTATTCTTTTAATATTAGTAATAAATTCTTTAACAAATCAACTACTTAAATAAGTGAAACTTAATTTAAATAAAACCAAACGATGAACTTAATTCAGATAAAATTTTTACGCCTCCACATGTCTTTATTCCTAACAGATATTTTATTTAAAGTTGACTTGAATAACTATTTCCTTATTGATTCAAACCTTTAATCTTTAAATTGATAGACCCTCAAAGAAATTTACTTCAAGACTTGAATACGTTTAAACGACTCGGACATGGGATATTTTTATTATTGATTTTGTAATATATGTTTTTAAGGTTAATGCAAATTAAGTATTAATAATTAAGAACCAGAACCCCATTTCGTTGGATATACGTATGCATTAATTTAACGATTAGGTTAACAATCACATATGTAATCAACCTTACAGGAGGTTTTGAGTTCGAATCATACAAAATGAGAAGAAATGGAAAATTTTCTTTGTTGATGATCCTCTAACTCTCTGGGCAAGGCTCCTTGATCGGATCAATTACAGACGCCTCGTTTTCAGTGGCAGTGTAGGAGTTGAAGCTACTAAAGAATCCTAGGGCTGCTGAGAACCTGATATTGAGCAGGGCCAGTGATCAATCAACAATTGACCAATAAAGTATGTGACGACTCCTTGTGCACAGAAGTGTGCAGGCTACCTAAGAACCTGAGGGATCTTGAGATTCTAAATTTACCTCATCTAGGACTCTTGAGTTGGGGTCTTAGGAGCTCAAGATTAGTCCGACTAAGCTAGGATGCCTAATATAATTTAAAAAAAAGAGTATGAAAGAGGGATTTTCGCTACAGTGCGAGTGATTTCCGCTACAACGGCTGACAGCCTCCAGTCGATTGAGCTGATGAGATGTCTGGTTCTTTTGGTGGATTGTTGGATGAGATTCTGAAGGTATTTTATGTCTTTTCCAGTAGTTTGATTGCTGATCATGACCTTATAGTTGATTGTTCTGGTTATCTCTTATTTATGTTTTGTTTGTTGGATGTAAACGAAATAAAGGTAGGAACTTTCTGTAATTTTTATCTTTATGCTTTTCTACTCTAACTCTGGATTTGAGCACAAGAGTGTCAAGGCTCATATTTGGGACACCACTAACCAAGAACAGTACTTTTCTTTCGCTATCATGTATCAACCGTGGTCAGTCACGAGGTAAAGGTTCTTGTTTTGTTGGGTTTTCATTTCTTATTTGAAGTTTCTTTCTTTCTGTGCTTTAGATGGGCTAAACTTGAGATGAGTTTTAATTTTTGGCACCTCTTTGTGTTGGAATGTACCCTTCAAGAGTTAAGCTTTAATGGCTATTTATGTTTTATGCAAATGTTTATCTTGTTTTTTTTTTCTGGTTGAAGTTAGGGTGCTTTTTTTTAATGGAAATATGTTTTCTGAGTGATTAGTTCGTTGTGGACTCGTGTTGATCATCGTGTAGAATTAGATTTGCCTCCAAAACTTTACTTTCATGGATTTTTTGGGAATGGATGAGTTCATTTGTCTAATTTTGATGGCTTACTGTTAGTATTGGATTGTCTGTTTGGGATTTTGTGAGATCTTTTTGTTTTGGTTATTGGTAGATGACTTTTTTGAGATTTTTGATGGCAGAAATATTGGGATTTTTGGGTTTTCTAGATAAATAAAGTATTTGGGTGGAAAAACAGTTTCTGGTTCCTTCTTCCCTAATGAATCTATTGTCTCTGATATTTAATAATCTCTTCACTAGCTTTTACTTAACCTTTTTTCCTTTAAGAGTTTTTCCTTTTTTGTCTTAGTAGTGAAATGGAAATAACTTAAAAGCAAATTTAAGATTTTCCACTTTTTTTTCCACAGTGTGTATGTTTGAATATATCTAATGTTGTATCTGTTTTTGATGGGGCCTTTTTTCCTTGTTGATTGATCTAAAATCTTTTATCCATATTGATCATATTGTAAAATAATTAGCTTATTAAGTACTAGTAGATCTGGACACCATCAGGTATATCATTTGATTATATTTTATTTTTATTTATTGTATTTTATTTATATAAGTATTTAGCATGCTAGTTTTACTTATTTACTCTTTAACCTGTATCATTCTTTTATTGTTACATCTGTATGTGGGTTTATTGGAAACAACCTCTCTACTATGTAGGGGTAAGGCTACGTACTATCAAGTCTCCCAGATCCAGCTTCATTGCGAAACTTCAGGGTATGATGATGATGGTGATGATGATGAAAGAGTAGTTGGATTTGGCTCAATTATCAAAAAGTAGTTGAATTTGGATTCATTCATGTGTGCAGCAAAATAAACGCATAATTTTTTTTTTATTTTTCAAAAGTTAATTAATATCCCTTAAATTATTTAACATGATTATCATATAAAATATTCATACTTTATTCTAAAACTTGATCTTTTTTGTCGTTTTCTTCAAATTGTTTATAAAACTGACTCATTTTAACTACTAAAGTCACACACATGTCTATTCTCTAACAATGTCCACATAACATATTAAGAGAACTCTATAACTATTATAAAGATAATTAGGTAAGAAATGCTAATTCGCTTAGAGCCTAAGTGTATTCATGATGTTTTGGGCCTTTAGTAATTTAATTAAACTTCAATTAGAATTAGAATTAAATATTAATTGAGTCCAAATAAGATTCAAAGAATTGCTAATGTCCTTAGAACTTAAGTCTATTTATAATATGTTTTGGGTCTTTTAGTAATTTAATTAAACTTTAATTAGAATTATACTTAATTCTAATTAAATATTAATTGAGTCCAAATAAAATTCAATATCTCATATTACTCCTTATTTATTATCTCATATTTAATTACAAAATTTTTTCAAACTTTACAATCAAGTTTAATTTAATTAAAACACCAATTTTCTCTTTAATATGTTTTTTGTATGTGACCAACTAGGTTCTTAAATGTGTTGAAGTTAGATATAAATTATAATCCTAAATTATAATCTTAAATCATATTTAGGATTATATAAATTAAACTCATGTATTTATTTTTGATTATCTAATTAATCAATTTATATCTATAGATTAAGATTGACTTATATCAATATAATATGACCATCCAAATAACTAAGAATATCAAAATGATTTTTAACTAACCTTTCATGCATGATTTTTAGTTTATTAATCATATAATTTATCGATCAGACATAAAATATGAAATTAATATCTATTTTATTTTAAGTCCAATCATCTTAGTTCTCTACTAATAGTAATTGATTCTATTAATGATATTTAATAGTCATTCTACCTTGTCAATGATTTCCTAAATTAATAGTACTCAAGAACAATAGAACATTAATCTTATACTACCTCTATATAATTCTTAGTATATTTATTGACTACCGATTGAGCTATCTTTGTCTATAATAGATTATATATAGTATCAAAATAATACACAAACCTTAGTTGCCTAATTTATTCCTATTGTTGCCCCAATTTTGGCCAACATTTCTTGCAGCCACCACACCTATCCAGTCATCTTCTCACCGTGCCTTCACAAGTTATAACCTGTCAAGTGAGAAGTAGCTTCATCCTTCTCCCTGGGCCGCTAGTTTTCTCTAACTACTTCCCACATTGCCAGACTTATCAAATCACTACAACAAAATTGACATTTAACTATGTTTTTTTGGTGACGATTTGAAAATTGTTGCTAAAAGTCTGCTTTTGATGACAATTTCTAAACTCGTCGCCAAAAATCCAGCTTTAGCGACATTTTACAAATCATGGACAAATCTCGAACATTTTGCAATTATTTGAATATTTTGTTGCCAAATGTCAAACATTTCGCGATAGTTTGAAGATTTCATCGCCAAAAAACGTCACCAAATGTTGAATTTTTTATGACATTTGGCAACTTTTTTGAAATTGTCACCAAATGTTTGAAGATTTTTAAAAATTAAACAAAAATGATGTCCAAACGATGTCGTTTTCTTTTCATTTTATAAAAAAACAGCTCCATCTTCATTCTTTTTCTTCTACTGTTATCATCCTCTACGTTTTGTGTTCTCTCGTTAAGTCTGCTATCGTCGTCACTTTCTTCCATTGCCTGCCATCTTTGTCATTGCTGGGTGAGGTATGTATTGTTAAAATGTGATTCCAAAGTTATAGCGTCACTTTCCTAGTGTTTGACCAAGTCCTAGCTAGTTTGTTGGTAATTTGTTATTAATGTTTGTCGTGGTCTCTAGTTAGTAGCAAGTCAGGTTTTAGTCATGGTACATGTTTATGTTTTAGTTGAGCTTTTATAGGAGTCAGTTTTGTATTTGGATCCTATATATAGGAGTCATGAGTCTTTGTGTTTATTGCATTTTTTTTCCAGCAATAATAGTTCTGTTTCTCCAGAGCTTTCCTATCTCTGTTTCTACAGATTTCTGTTTTTAGGTCTATATCCAACAAAGAGGGGGAGGTTTGCACACTATTATAAATTCTTGAATGCCCTCATAGTTGTTCGATGTGGGATTCTTGATACACCTCTCTCAATCCAGAACAGGACTGGACATCTGATGGACATATTGGGCAAAGGGACAAAAACCGAGCACCCCCCCCAAACCATCGAGACAAACTGGCTCTGATACCATGTTAGAAGTGCCTAACTCACCCCCAAAAGCTAGCTCTAGAGAGGAGATTTGCACACCATTATAAATTCTTGAATACTCTTATAGTTATCCGATGTGAGATTTCTGACACACTCCCTCAATCCAGAGCAGGACTGGACATATGATGAACATATTAGAAAAAGAGACATAAAGTTAGGCACTTCTAATATGGTATCAAAACCAGTTTGTCTCGATGATTTGGGGCGGTGTCCGGTTATGTCCCTTTGTCCAATATGTCTATCAGATGTCCAGTCCTGCTCTGGACTGAGGGGTGTGTGTCAGGAATCCCACATCGGACAACCATGAAAATATTCAATAATTTATAATAATGTGCAAACCTCCCCCTCTTGAGCTAACTTTTGGGGGTGAGTTAAGCTTTCTAACTTTCTAACCGTTATCGTGGCTGAAAGGGGCCGATTTTAAAAGTAGTTGTATGAAAAAAAATTCAAGCAGGCCCGATAACTGTAAGAACACCAAGTCGCATATAAAACGGGTATCTGCTCACCCTTGGAAGAGACGGACGTGGAAGAAACTATCAGTATGATGGTGGACACTGCACAAGCTCTGAGATGTCCCTCCTGTGCCGCAATTACAATTGGATGCTTTGGAGAAACTGGAAATGTCACTGAAAACCAAAATGACCGCGTTGGCTAATCTAAATGCGCAATCCCAGCTCTGGACACGCCCGGACATGTTTTGTATGGTATAATACACCATCCATTTCCTTAAAAAAGTTTTTTTAAAAAAAGGCATACAAGAGCTATTCTGGTCAAGTACGTACCGTTTTCAATCACTTATGGGATCTGAAGAGCATGATACACTTGGTTCGTTACCTTTCGTCCACACCACAACCTTACATCAGCAATGTAACCGAAGCAAAGACTGACACTTGTTTATTCTCCGGCATGGAGTGGGATTGACCTGTAGAAAGCTGAAATAGACCACCTAACTCCAAAGCTTCCACGAATTGACGTCATTCTAGTGAATACGATCATTTGACAAGCTAGTCCTATAAAAACGCTAAGATAATTGAGGATGTTCGCTCAAGTTCTTCTATTTTATTAAATTACATTCACATATTTATATAAGATTTATATGAATATATAGATTAGATTAAGTAATACAGAGTTAAAATATCTTAATAAAAACAGCGTACTCCAATCCAAAGAATTGGGAAGCGTAACTCATGCTATATTTCAGGACCAAATTGTTTTACAGTTCCAATGTTGTTCTTAAAAGCCTCTTCCACAAACTTTGCAATAAATAAACGGGTTTTGTGGAGGATATTATTTTGCCCAAATGACAAAGATGATTTTCTTCCCTAAAGTTCACTCCATATTTTGTATGGACAATAGATCCTTGTGTCATTAAAAGTGTTTTTAATTAACCATATGAGATTTAATAAAATGACTAACTAAACAAAAGATCTGTTTAATTTTATATGACGGCTCATAAAGGATGTCCTACTGGCCATTTTCTGTCATTTCTTCTGGTGAGGTTGGTGACTTGGTTGAGAAAGGTGGAAGTACAAGGACATTCAGTTAAAGGAGATCCCAATATATTTTTAAAAAATTAAAAACATTTATTTGAATGTCTTAATAGATATAGGCAATCGTACATATGATGAAGACCAAAAAATGAATATGTTCAAACTCTTCTTGAAATAAGATTTATGAGGTCCGGTCTTAATTCTGAATTTTCTAATTTATGTAAGAAGGAGATTCTTTTTTAAATTATGAATTTTTTATTTAAAAGTTGTAGTCCAAATTTTTTTTACTAACGTTATTTTAATATAATTATTTAGAATATATTGTTTAATTTATAAATTTAAAATTAAAATAATATTATTTAAATCAAATTATATTGAATAGAGTGATTGACCCAACTC
This sequence comes from Erythroxylum panamense, assembly GCA_027123425.1. Taxonomy (NCBI): domain Eukaryota; kingdom Viridiplantae; phylum Streptophyta; class Magnoliopsida; order Malpighiales; family Erythroxylaceae; genus Erythroxylum; species Erythroxylum panamense. The sequence continues at coordinate 46,174,693 of JAOTIZ010000203.1, read as the reverse complement.
AATGACACCTCTTACCCAACTCAATCCGCAGGAGACGTTGCTTTCAAAATTTAATATTTTAGGAGGGGGAGGGGAGAGTACATGGAATTGCAGAATACGTGTCCAACCATGAAAACAGGGAATTGGGTTTTATGCGCTCTGCACCTTGCTCAACCACTAAGCCCACCACGATACCGTTTCACGTCCCTACAAAACGAGCTTCGTTCAGCCTTCATTTGTTTGTAAGGATGTAGGAGAATCTAACACGTCCTCTATTTGCTACTTCTTTGTATATGCTTCCTTGGTGATGAATTTGGTATTATTCCTAGTGGTGGCGTGACAGTTTGTGAATTGAACATATGGCAGTAAAGCTTTGCACTGTCTAGAAACTGATTTAATATTATTTGCTCAATCCAACTTAAACCACACTAAGATTGTTAAAAGGTCTAAGATGGCCCAATTGATAAACATTTGGATCTTGAAGTATCAATGCCAAGTCCAATATGAACACTAGATAATCTTGAGACCAGTGGCGTGGCAATTTACTCAGTTTAAGACGTACGGCTATGGGGACAAATCACGAAAAACTGAAAATCTAAAAAATGAATATCACTTCACAAACTCTCAGCATGGATGACCATCACAAGCTCCCTCCCTCTCATCTTAAGAAATTAGTAAAACAAGTTGTACTCAGGTGTTAACTTGCAACATGAAGCACCATAGTTGAAATCCAAATGTGTAGGAAACTGCATCAGATGTGTAACACTGTGCTATTCACTCCAATCCAGTATATCTAAGTTTCAGAACAAACTCACCAAGTAATCTATGTTTCATGATGACTACAAACAATATGCTTTTAGGAAAGACATCAATATATTTTAGACAGCTAGAACGGGGGGGAAATATTAAAACTGAGCATACAATTATAAAGGTAGTTGACCATCTGGGTTCAGTACCTTCATCCAATTCACCCATTACGCCTACGCCGCCGAAAGTGTCTAAGGATGAAACTGTCTGCATATAGTGGATAGTTCTTCCTGATCATTCCCTTTATACATTTCCAATAAGAAAAGTCAACCATTTCTCCATCTCTTCTGACAATGAACAAGCATCGTGAGGATTCAAAATCAGGGTGATGATCAACCTGCAATCGCCAACAAGAACTAACCATCATTTAGATATAATAATAAGCAGAACAAACATTGCACAACCAAAGACAATAAAGGCAAAAATGGCTTGCCAAATGATCTTCCTAGACAGGCTAAGTAAGCAATCGCCTGTTTAGCAAATAATGGACATTAAAGTACACTGGAGATCAAGGCCACGGGGACGAGAGACTGTGTATGATGATTTAATTAAACACAGGACATCAGTACATCAACATGTAAAAATGATAGGAATTGTTATTCTCCAGAAAAATGAAATTCAAGTTTCCATAAAGTTTAGCATTGCATGGTATATTGCTTGCTAACAGACACCGCACCAGCACTTGAATTCCATTCTACAGCGTTGCTACTTCGATCCTACCGATAGTTAATCAAATCCCAAAATCAAAGATTTCTTCTTTTTGATGATAATACCCACAATAAAAACTTGATCAAATGGGTTTGCCTAAAATAACAGATAATGAGCAAGAATTGACCGAAACCAAACCCAAATTACACGTACCAATACTTGCTAGTTAATACATCCATCATACAGAAGAAAATCACATTCTATTGCAAACACAAGCAATTAAGAGAAGTAAATGAGGGAGGGAATACCGTAATGTAATCAATCCCGCATCCAATTTTCTTGTCATATTCCGGATGGTACGGAAGTAACCTGTCCACTATGGTCTGCTGATGCTCAGCACTTAATCTATCGCCATTCTCATACCTAAAATGAAAACAATAAGCTTAATAACCAAAATTTAATTATCATTTCTCTGATTATTCAGTTAAATCACTTACTTGCCGGAATGAAGAATCGTTCTAACAAAGCCAACAAGGGGAACAGTGTCTTCTAGAATCTGGTCCTCCCAATCCACCTCCTCCCTGTTCTCTTCATTCTCTTCCACATCCTTCGCCGACGGTACAACCGGTCTCCTCAACAAGTCCGACCCGTCGGATTCCATCTTAAGCGCACATACTCGCAACGACCTTGAGTAAAATCGGAAAGAAAAGACACTGGGCGAACAGAGATAGATAGGGTTGGAGTGGCCTTGTAAAGATGGAAGAGAAAGTGAAGTAGTGATTGGCAATGCCATGTCCCAATAAAAACCTAGCTAGCCCCTCCTGTATTGCTCTTGCTTGTACAAGCTAGTTAGTTGGTTTGGTGTAATTGAACGGGTACCATGGCCAAAGGACTTTCACAGACTCAGGTGTTTGATGTTGGGAGAGGAGCAGCGGACGGAAATGGTTACAAGATAAAAAGGCAATCCTGTTAAGAGTCTGGGCCTCCATACCATCATGACGGGCTTCAAGTAGCTCACTCAAAGTCAAAACCACTCCCCTATTTGTTTAATTCATATAACTAAAGAGTTAAATACAACATAAAAACGTTTTTTTAGTCTATTCTTTCTCTCAGTTACTTTATTTCTTAATAATTATAAAAACCTCACCTAATTTTGTAAGTATAATCGAGCTTTAAAAAATAATAATTAATTTTTTAATTTTTTAATTTTTTCTAATTATAGCCTGTATTAGTATTTCCATTAACGTTGTTGACTTAATTTTTTGTACAAAATAAAAACTCTAAACACTTATATACTTCAAACTTAATTAAGTTTAACTAAATTACGTTTTTTTGATGTTTAAATCTCTAAAGCAAACTCGTTGCTTAAATTACTAAATTTAAAAACCTAAATTAATTCGTTCTCACATGAAAAGAAAGGGAGATTAGGGTGAAAATTTAATATTTCATTCAAATTATTAAAAACTGTATTATTATTGTCTTGCATTAGCATATCAGAGTGTTTTTGTTGTCTTATACCGGCATGTCATAGTTTAATTTGGAGATTTTATTCCCAAAACGACATAGTTTAGTTAAACTATATTAAATCTGACGTGTATAAATATTTATGATTTTTGTCTGATGTGAAAAGTTACATCAATAATGTTAATAAAATAATAATGTCATGATAGGAATGAAAATTTTTTGAAAATTTAATTATTTGACTACTATTTTTTAAGTTCAGACTACAATTACAAAATTGAATAAAGTTATTTAAATTATTAATTTTTTAACTAAGGACAGCAAAAATTATTAATTTTTGAGGTCAACTACCTCTTTTCTTTTTTCTTTTTTTGGTTTGAAACTTGAGAAATCCTATTTATTAGAGTCTCCGTTCTTAAGCAATTTGAATGTAGCTTAAGGATTAGTCAACTATCTTTGGTTTCACAAGTTGGATTTTATTTGCAAGTTGCTTTGCTATTGAATACTCGAAAAAAGTCATAACTCATGCCAGCCCTGACAATGAAAGATAGTGCATACCAGAAGAAACCGAGAATCTCCATTAAATTAGATGAAGATTCCAACTTTTTTTTTTTTTCAGAGGAATAACTATAACGTTGAAGACCTTTGTGTATAAAGCATAACATTGCTTTGATTTTTTCTTGCAATGTAAGGGTCAACTATTTCGCTCTGCGAAACCAAAGACTTGGGCGGGAGACAGCGAAAAAATGTGTCGTTTCCTTTCCATTTTCTTCACTTTCCTGCTGTTCTTGGGATCAAAAGCTACGGCCAATGGAGGAGGGAACAACTGGTCGTTGACTCTCCGAGTTATAGGCACCATTGGTGGTGTTTTTGACGATACTTGGCGTGTTGGGAAGGAGCAGAAAGTAGCCATGGAAATGGCTCTGGCAGATTTCTGTCACTCTAAGAAGCTGCGGTTGGAGCTTATATTTTCGCGTGGGAGCTCAGCTGGTAAGATTTCTGTGTCTTCTTCAACTTGAAATGAAAGAACTCATATTCACAACTTAATAAACTCCACTGCTTGAGTCCGTTTGCTTCAAAATTAAACTCATTTGAATTTTTTTTTCATGTTCAATAGTCTTGAAATGTAGCAGAAAGTTATAACAAGCAGTTCTATACTTTCCAATTTGGATCGTAGGACATGATGTGTCGGCATTTGACTAGTCAAGCGTTTCTGAACCAATGTAGTAAAGTCCTGACAGCTTCTTGAGCTGTAACTTTTAGGAAGTATTTTCGCACTATTTGGTCATTTCTGTTCTGAGACTAGTAGCTCAGGGAAAGTTAAAAAATGACTATTGTTACCTGAACCTGGTAGCCTGGACTAGGCTTATACTGTATCCTGAAATTTTCTTCTGTCATCATGTATGGAAAAGGAAGTTTGATTCACAAATTATTCTACCAAGTGTAGGGTCGAAACTGATGCAGTAAGTTTTCACGTACAAGGGGCCATCCATTTCCATGACTTCTAGACCAATCCCATTTGTTTGAAGCTTTCTTTGTTCTTGACTTTTATTAGTGGATTATTAGGCATAAACCAATACAATTTTGTTTGCAGAGACAAACAGAAAAAACGAAACTTAAAATTAAACAAGAACATGTACTGCTGCTAACTGGACTTTGGATTTAAAGGGCTATTTGTTGGTAGTTCCTGATTCTTTCGGTAACTTGGCTACCTGCAGCAATTGAGCTCATTGACAGCAAAAAAGTGCAAGCCATTGTCGGGACAATGAATGCTCAAGAAGCTGCTATATTCTCGGAGATTAACAAAAACATCAAAGACATTACAATCATATCCTTAACTTCACCTGCCATAATCCCCCCATTGATGGGAAAGCAGTTGCCGAATTTCCTCCAAATGAGTAGTCACATTACCCTCCACTTGCAATGTATAGCAGCCATTGTAAGTCATTTCAGGTGGCGAAAAGTGACAGCAGTGTATGAACACTACAATGGGTTGTCCTCTGATTCTGGGATTGTGACCCTTCTTTCTGATAAACTGAAGGATATAGACTCAGAGATTGAGTACCACTTGGCATTTCCTTCCTTGTCTTCTCTGGCAAACCCTGAATCAGTCATCGAACTACAGCTTAACAAGTTGAAGAGCAGGAGTAATAGGGTTTTCGTAATCGTGAAATCCTCCTTAAAGTTGGCTATCATGATGTTTGAGAAGGCAAAGCAGATGGGGATGATGGAGAAAGGTTATGTATGGATTGTTGCAGATGATATTGCTAGCTGTCTTGACTCTGTTGATTCTTCTGTCCTCGGCAACATGGAAGGCGTAATTGGTTTCAGAACTCATTTTAACGACACGAAACACCTATTTAAACAGTTCAAATTTAGATTTCTAAGGAAGTATGGATCAGAGTACCCAGAGGAAGAAGAGTATTCTAATCTTAGTATTTTTGCACTCCGTGCTTATGATGCAACTTGGGCTATTGCTCAAGCAATGGAGCTATCAGAGAACCATACAAACTGGAAACATTTATCTGGAATCATTCAATCCAGCAATTCAGATGGTCTAAGTGGCAAGATAAGATTCGAAAACAACAGATTGTGGCAGTTGCCCACATTTGAGGTCGTTAATGTCGTCAGTGATGGCTACAGAAAGATGGCGTTTTGGTCACCAGAATTCGGCTTCTCTGAGATACACGGTAAAAGCAATGGATCCTTGGTAGATCTCGGCCCAATTTATTGGCCTGGAGGCATGAAAAATGTTCCAAAAGGATGGGCGACATGTGATGCAGATAGACCTTTGAAGATAGGAGTCCCTGCAAAGGGTGCTTTTGATCAGTTCGTGCGAGTAACTTTTGATCAGGGAGACAATCGAACTTACGTAACTGGATTCTCAATTAATGTGTTCGAGGCTGTTGTAAAGCACCTGCCTTATAATTTTCCTTATGTCTTGGTTCCGTTCTTTGGCACATACGATGATATGGTGAAGCAAGTTTCTTACAAGGTCAGAGTTCCTCTCCAAGTTCTGAGAGCATCTATTCTTTCCACGTGTCCTTAAACGAATTTGTTTCTAATGCTAAAAACAGGCCTTGGATGTAGCTGTTGGAGACACAGAGATAATGTCGGACCGATTGCAGTATGCTCAATTTTCTCACCCGTACGTAGATTCCGGACTGGTCATGGTGGTGACCCTGAAGCCTCAAAAGTACAATCTGACATGGATGTTGAAAGTCTTTACTCTACATATGTGGCTGCTAATTATATCAATGCATATGCTCGTATGTTTTGTTGTATGGTTGATTGAACGCAGAGAGAACACAGATTTTCAAGGGTTTGGCGATATGCTATGGTTTTCAGTCACCGTAATTTTCAACGCACACCGTAAGTTAACAAAGACGCTACATGAATATAATAATAAAAAAATTGATTATTAAGGTGTGGTGACTTTCTTGCTCGTGTGTCATGAACAGGTGAGTCACTGAAGAGCGGTACAGCTCGATTTGTACTTGGACCATGGCTATTTGTGATTCTGATTGTAATATCAACTTTTACGGCGAGCTTGACGTCCAAGATGACCATTTCCCGGCTGCAGCCATCTGTGCTAGATGTTGAAACACTCAAAAGCACAAATGCAGGTGTAGGTTGTAATGGCAACTCCTTTATAGTAAGATACCTGATCGATGTGTTGCACTTCAAGCCAGAGAATATTAAGAGCATCAATTCAATAAACGATTACCCAGAAGCCTTTGAGACAGGAGAAATTAAAGCTGCCTTCTTCGTTGAGCCTCACGCGAATGTCTTCCTTGCGAAGCACTGCGAAGGCTACACTAAAACGGGACATTCCTTCCAGCTTGGAGGTTTTGGTTTTGTAAGTTACCCTGCTTAGTTTTTTTTTATAGTCCAGGCTTTTTGGATCGTTCATTCACTCCCCATTCTCACCCTCAGGCGTTCCCTAAAGGCTCAGCCCTGGCTTTTGACATGTCGGAGGCAATCCTTAAAGTCATAGAAAGTGGAGAAATGCGACAATTACAAGCAAACTTGATATCATCTTCTTCCAATTGCTCCTCTTCAGACAGTAACGGAGCCAATTCAGAGATATCTCCAGGACCTTTCGTTCTTATATTCTCAATACCAGGTGGCATAGCGGCAGTCTTTGGACTCTTTGTCGCATTTAGGCGTGTGGAAGAAAATAGTCAGATATTGAACCGCATTCAAGTATACATGACAAGAAGAGGAATTTGGGGATGGACAAGCAAGCTTTTGTCTAGAGTAGATCCCATTGTCCCAGGGCCAAGTTGAGACTTCAGGGGTTGTTGAACTAGCAAGTTCTTGCCACCAACAAATTTAGAAATGTGCAAATTCTCATGTACCTCGGATATTCCTACGTAAGAATACTGATATTGTACCCACTTACAAGGTCTTAGCACGGTTTTCCTGTTGTTTGATTTTCTCAGAAAGTGTAGAAATATCATTGTTTTAAAAATTAAATAGAAGTTAAATTAGTAAGATAAAAATTTTGAATTTAAAAAGTTTAATTGATATTATACTATTATGAAAAAGTTAAAGACTAAATAAAATTAAAATTTTAAAATGTGATTGAAAGATTATTTTTAAATAGTAATAAATTTGAAGTTTAATGAATGGTTTGAATTGAAGTGTCTTATTTATAAGCATACAAACCTCGCTTTATTGCAGAAATTGATGATTTATAAGCATACAAATTTGGCTATTAAACACAACTTCCAATGCACTTAATAGTTAATACTACTTTAATTAACTTAAGTAACATAAGTTCTTAATGTGCTGATAAAGACTATTAAGTTAAAAGAGTAACTTAAGAGTTATTATCTAAATATCACTTTATTATATTCTTCTGTTATACACTTATACTTCTGCATCCCTCCCCAAATGCAAAAGATCTTCTATAGATTTTACATAATATGAGCATAGATTAGTAATCTTAAAATATTTCAAATACATCGTAATCTTCTGATAAATCTATTTATAATTATGCATAACAATGGGTTGGATTAGGTCTGAGCCCGATATGAGGATAGATTAGTTATGTTAAAAATTACAGATACACCGTAATTTTATCATAAATCTATTTATACGTAAGGATGGTAATATACGAGCATAACTAGATCCGTGTTGTAGGGGGCTCGAGCTTGACTCGACCTAGTTGAAATTATTTTTAAAAAATTCAAATATTTAAATGATATTATTTTGTTGTAAAGGTTGAGCTTGACCCAAATTATTTCTAAAAGAATTAAAATGTCAAAATGACATTGTTTCTGTTGTTAATTGTTGGGCTTTAGGTCAGGGTGGGCTCGAGCTTAGGGAGGCCTGAAATTTTCAAAAAATAGAGTTCAAGATCTAGTTAACTTAGGCCTGATCTATTGATATCAGGCAAGGCAGGTCAAGCTAGGCCTGAGTCCTATTGCCATCTCTTTTTATAAGCTTTATCATTAATACTTTCATCATTCAAAAGGGATCATCAACTTGAGGAGAAAGTTTAGGGGGGAATTGATTCAAACGGGGCAATGATAATAAAAATAAGAATGAATATAGTGAGGAATAAAAATAGATATAATCATTATAATTATAATGGTTGGTTAAAACGAAAGAATAATTATCATTACCATTGATAATTATTGGTTTGTTAAAGATGTTGAGAAATAAAAGTTTGTTAAAATTTTGTTTTACATCAAAATTTGATATATTTTAATTAGTTTTATTTTATTTCTAAAAAAGAAAAATTAATTAATTAATTATATTTTAATTAATTAGTTAATCATATTGTAATAATATTTTAATCAAATTTTAATATATTTTAATTAATTATATTGTAATATTATTTTAATTAATTATATTTTAATTACTAAAAAAATTTGAAAAAATGAAGGGAGTCTCACAGGTGTGATAATGGTTGTCATGGTCACAGTTATGACAGTCTCTCCCGTTACTCGGGAATGATTTTCATTCCTCTCATGCTCGAAAGGTATCGAGCAATCCCCCAAAGTTGGGTTTCAAAATATTATTCTTATAATCATAATATAAAACCAAGTGCTTCCTTTTCATTCTATATCTATTGAACCTTTTCCAAACCAATCAATCAAGCAACCCCCAATTATGTCGTCCAACTGAAAAAGCTCTTTCCGTAAGTGAATCAAAACGAATCTTCATTAAATCTCGTTGTCTTTTTGTATTTGCTAGCTTGCTTGAAGATTCTTTCTCGAACTTCTCGATGTAATCTCTTTATCTCCTTGGCACGCTCACCAACAATAGAATTGAATTGGTGTTTAGTATGGAAAAGAAAGGTATAAAGGGCTTAAAGGACGCTTCCTATATACAACTTCAAAAGGATATCTTCCAGTGGTTTGGTTGACATAATTATTGTAAGAAAACTTTAGTTTAGTTAAATAGGCTTACCAACAAAGCAGCACAAAAGATTTCTCAAAGTAATATTCACTACGGTTTATTCGTCAGTCCAAGGATGGTTACAAAAGCTGAAGTACATTTAAGTTCATATTTTCTTCCAAAGTGTTCTCTAAAAATGACTAACAAATTTTAAAAAGCAAACAAAAGTGATTCCTTTTAGAATTCCATTAAGATGCGCAATTTCCTATAAGTACAAATTAGCAATATATGAAGTATCATTTCTCTTATGGCATGACACATAGTGAGCTATCTTTGAAAATCTATCAACAATAATTGTTAAGATTTATGGTATAAATCTTTTTATTTTGTTTTGACATCTCATTTATTAATTAGACATATAAGATATTAATTGTAGTTGTGACAGAATTACATAATATTAAAGTCTATTATCATGTTGATTTTTGAATGGTGTACGGCTGAATTTTGTGGATAGAAGAAAAGAAAGGAATGAGGTTGTTGAGTGTTTAAAATTGGATGTGGTTGTTGCGTGGTTGAAGAGGGATTCATCTTGCTTGAGTGCGTGTGCACATCTCCATCTACAGTTGAAGAAAATATTATATTAGCATAGAGTGAATTAATAGAGTTGGGGTCTTGTGTGGGAGTTATGGAAATAAACAGTGTAGTGGGGCTTGTGCGTTAATTGATTTATGGGAAAAATATAGCTAAAGCGAATATTGTGCATGAGGGATATAAATAGTGTAGTGGGGCTTACACGTAAAAATCAAGTGGGAGTGTGTGTGCGGTAACCGTTGAAGGAAAGGAAATCATCATTCATTTGTGATTGAAATAGAATAATTATAGGCTCCTGATTTTGTGCATAATTGTATCCCTAAAATAGTTCAATTACTTAGAATAGCTCTCCACTGCATTTATATAATAGTAGACTTGTACAACAAAAGTCATATACGAAATATACGAAATATTATAGTCCTTCATCAATTTGTTTATGGTATCAGACCGTAGGTTCTAGTGCCTCTAGCTTAACACCTTCGGCCATAAACAAAACCCAAAACACCACTACACCAACTAACATGTTTACATGGTTGAAAACCCAGAGCAATCAAAACAGGAACCCACATCTCAAGGCATAGAGGAGAAGGAAATACTATTGCCTGACCCTCTGACCTTGCATCATTCGGACACACCAGGACTCACCTTGGTTAACACACCGTTGGATGGACGTAACTATGGGGAATGGAGCTGCTCAATACACCTCAGCCTCAGCGCCAAGAACAAGCTCGGTTTAATCGACGGAACTATGAAAGCTCTGCCGACAACTGATCCAAAATTCCTATTATGGCAACGCTGCAATGATCTGGTGATAACTTGGATCCTCCATTCCATTCAGCCTGATATAGCACACAGTGTGATCTTCTCAGAGATAGCAACAGCAGTTTGAAGCGACCTCTATGACAAGTTCTCTCAAGGAGACGAATCAAGAATCTACCAAATTCAGCAAGAAATTGTCTAATGTCGCCAAGGATCCCTCTCCGTCTCTGCTCATTACACCAAACTCAAAGGGCTTTAGGATGAATTAGGATCTTATCAAGAACCCCTCACATGTTCCTGCGACATGTTGAAAAAGATTGCTGTTAGAGAGGAGAAGGAGAAGGTGATGCAGTTTCTAATGGGACTTAATGAAGCTTATTCCCAGGTTCGCGGGTCGATCTTGATGATGGGCCCCCTTCCTAACACACGGAAAGTTCATGGTCTAATCCTTCAACAAGAAAGGCAAATGGAGGTCATAATTTGCTGGGAAATTCCACCGGCATCCTACTTTATTCAGATCGCTCGCGCACCAACACAACAGACGACAACCTACTCTTCTCACCACAAAGACTTGCGGTGCACCTACTGTGAACAAGGAGGACACTCAGTAGATCGATGCTATTATTTGAATGGGTTTCCTGTGTGTCACAAATGGCATGGGAAGAATGTGAAGCCTAGAAATAAGAAGGCAGCTGCTCACAATGTTGAAATGAAGAGGGAGTGAACCAATGAGAATCTCACCTTTATAGATGAGGAATACAAGTAGATCATGACCCTACTCCATAATAACAATGGTAACAATCAATCACTTGCAAATGCGACAGGTATTTTTACACCCAGCTGTAATAATATCAAACATGAGGCACATTCAACATTATATTGGATTGTGGATAGTAGAGCAACAGATCATGTATCACACCTCTCACCTACTCACAATAAAATAAACCTCCTCATGATTTTGTTGAACTACCTAATGGCGAAACAACTACTATTGAAAATGTTGGATCTATTCAATTATCATCAGATTTGCCATTTGACGGAGTCCTTCATGTGCCAAAATTTCATGTGAATTTGATATCTGTGAGTAAATTGACAAGAAACTTGAGATGTATAGTGATATTTTACCCAGATTTTTTTGTGTTGTACAGGACATGGACATGAGGAGGACGATTGGCCTAGGCAAGCATTTTAATGGTCTCTACTATCTTACACCAACCCGAAATCCCCACCTCGTCAATCACATAACCCGCATCTCTAAACTTTGGCACCAACGCCTCGGACATCCATCCGCCGCTCCTCGTCACCATCTATCTCAATATTTTCCAGACATTGTTTCTAATTCTACGCATGTTTGTGAGATTTGTCCTTTAGCAAAACAAACTCATTTATCTTTTCTTTCAAGTTCAATAAAAATAATTGCCCTATTTGATTTGATTCATTGTGACATTTGGAGACCACATAAGATTCACACACATTCAGGGGCTCGTTATTTACTCACCATTGTCGATGATTTTACTCACTTTACTTGGGTACATTTTATAAGTTTTAAATCCCAGACTCAAACTATCTTAAAATCCTTTTTCTCTTGGGTTAAAACTCAATTTCATCTAGATATCAAAATTTTATGTGCCGATAATGGGGGTGAATTCACGTCATTACGTTCATTTCTTGACACATGTGGCACCATTTTTCAACACACATGTGCCCACACCCCTCAACAAAACAGGGTAGTCGAGCGTAAACATCACCATCATTTAAATGTAGCTCATGCCCTCAGATTCCAAGCCAATTTACCGTTACAATTTTGGGGGGAGAGTGTTCAAACAGCACGTTACCTTATTAACCGACTACCCACTCCTCTACTTTCCCACAAATCTCTATATGAACTTTTACACAAAACTCTACCAATTTATTCTAACCTTCGAGTTTTCAGTTGCTTATGCTATGCCACAAATCTCACCCCCAATAACAAATTTGATTATCATGCACGTCGTTGCATCTTCATCGGATATCCTCTTGGGCAAAAGGGTTATCATCTTTATGATCTTGCAGGTAAGAGTTTTTTCACTTCCAGGGACGTTATATTCCATGAACATATATTTCCTTTCCATA
>JAOTIZ010000203.1:46147805-46161885 GCA_027123425.1 Erythroxylum panamense | reverse complement strand
CCTAGCTAGTTTGTTGGTAATTTGTTATTAATGTTTGTCGTGGTCTCTAGTTAGTAGCAAGTCAGGTTTTAGTCATGACCCATGTTTATGTTTCAGTTGAGCTTTTATAGGAGTCAATTTTGTATTTGGATCCTATATATAGGAGTCTTGAGTCTTTGTGTTTATCGCAGTTTTTCCAACAATAATAGTTCTGTTTCTCCATAGCATTCTCATCTCTGTTTCTGCAAATTTCTGTTTTTAGTTCTATATCCAACATGTATTCCATAATTTGTACTCTAGTTTTTCTTCTAATGGTAATGTTGTTGTACTTGGGTGTTGTTTTTCATTGGATTTTGTGTCAAGTTGTGTGTGTTGTGGTTTTCTTAATGATGAATGTATGTTGTCATAATAATGAAGATGGTGAGATAGTTAGTGCATCCAGAATAAGTTGATTGAAGCTTAGAATAAAAAATGAAGGTTTTTTTAGTACCGCCTATTAAGTGTTCGATGAAAGTTCTCTTAGAGATTAATTTTGTGTTGTGATTTCTAATGTATGCATTTGCTTCCAATTAAAAATTTCATGCTAGTTACCATTTATTTTCCGTTACGGTTGATTACTATTTTGTTCCGACTCAAACCTTATTGTGCTGTGTTATGTCATGTCGAATTTTCGTAATAATTTTTTCTCCATTTGTTTGAATGTGTGTGTTTTTTTAGTTCTATGGTGTGGTTGTTTCTGGGTTTTTGTTTGTGTCAAAGGTTAAGGAAGCAAGCGAGAACGAAGTCCTTGCCGAGCAAAAGCCAAACTTCTCCCATTTTGCGTAAGTTTTCACTTCTTCCCTTTTTACTTTTATCGAAGCTACACCATTGCCATTATCTTCAAGCTTTACTCCTTTTAATCATGATGCTTTGCTTTTGCTTATGTTCTCGATGCCTTAGCTTTGCTTCTCGGTTATATGTTGAGAAATTGGACGAGGGATGAAACATAAAGTAAAGCTTTGCTGATGGGTTGTGGATCTGGGCGCTAGAAGCTTTTCTTTTTAACGTTGTAGGATTGTCTATCATATTTGATTGATCGTCGCCTTCGATTGTTCGTCGTCTCCGTTGGCCTGAATTATGTAAGCAGTGAAGATGAAAATGAGTTCTAGTCATTAATATTTGTATCTTTTATTTTATATATAAGTATTTTTTAAATTGTAATTAACATCTTATACATTATCAAATTTAATGATATTTTATTTTTTATATACAATATTTCTAATTTTTAATTATTTTATTATATTTTTATTTGATAAAATATACAACAAAAAATTTAAATATTACATACAATAATATGGATTAAAAATGTCACCAATAATTATAATTAACATGAGATAATATTTAGTTATAATGTATATTAAAATTTTGACAACATTTGACAAAACATAGTTAAAATCATTTGGCTATATTTAGAAAAACGTTGTTAATAACTTTTAGTTATGAAAAAAAAACGTAGCAAAAAGTTTTTGGCAATGGTTTAAAAAAACATCTCCTATAATTTTTGCTACGAAAATAAAGCGTAATAAAAAATTATTACCTATAATTTTTTGCTATGAGAATTTCGCGAAGCTTTTGGTGACGAATGTAAATTGTTTCTAATCACTTTTAGCAACGAAAAATGTCTTTTGTTGCAGTGAATCACTGGCGTCTAGACATTCTCACAGTGACAACCCTTGAGCCCATAAAGAGTGCTCCCTCACTAGCTAGTTGCACTTATTAGGAGCTACTTCCTCAGAACTGCTACCCCATCTCAATCCCCAATAGCTCCAGTCGCTTAATCTGTACCGGCGACCAATAGTAGACATAGCCACCAACCAAAAGCCCAGAACAATCTCTGAGTTGCAACAACCATCCACGTAATGCATAGGTTTGCAAAGCCTAAGTTCTAAAACCTAGAACATCTAGTTTACTATATTTTCAATATGTTGCAATGGCATATATAAATAAGAGCAATTCTTATTTGCTTGATGGCAAATAAGAAATCTTTAGTTTGAATTAAATCTAATTTGATTATAGAGGCTTAGGATTTAAGGCTCATGATTAGAAGGAATTAATATGAACTTTTCTTATATAGGTTGGGGCGCTTTTTATTTAAACTTTTTAAAAATTATTCAAATCTGATTTAATTATAAGACTTCTCTTAATTTCCAAAATTTATATTAGGATTAATTTGATTAGGACCTTACAGCTGAAACATATATAATATTTAAAACTATTTTTAAGGTATAAAAACACTAAATCAGATCCAAATCTGATTGTAGGATCATAATTTTTGCAATAATTGTAATTCCAATTCTAGAATTAATATCAATAATAATCAAATATGTAATCAATTTATAGAATTTAAAATGACTTTGATACTCGAATTGGGAAATAAAGGTGGGATCCGGTCTAATGTGCAACAGAATAAGAATAAAACTTTTTTGTTTAACTTTACTGAAGCCAATATCACTTGAATTCTATAATATGATTAACATATAAAATATAATAAAGTTTGAATCACAGTTTGTATCGTATTGAGAACTTGATTTTTTTCTTGTCAAATTTTCTCAATCCATTTCTAAAGCTAACTTATCTCAACTACCATAGTTGGATACATTTATGACTTTTTACAATATTCATAAAAAGGGTTGAGAGAACTTTACAACTATTGTAGAGAGGGTTAAGTAAAAAAGTAGCAGCTCTTTTGGTGTTTAAGTTTATTTTTAATAGATGTTGGATCTTTTAGTAATTTAACTAAAGTAAAATTCTAATTTTAACTAAACTTTAATTATAATTATAATTGAATACCTGTTGGACCTAAATAAGACTCAATATCTCATATTGGTCATTATTGATTAAATATCTTATATTTAATTTTAAAGTTTTTTAAACTTTACAATTAAGTTCAACTTAATTAAAATCCTTTTTCTCTCTCCAACTTATTCTTTGTGTATGACTAATTAGGTTCCTAAATGTGATGGTAATAAACATAAATTATAACCATAAATCATATTTATGATTAGATAGGTTAAACTTCTTCAATTCATCTTTAGTTCTCTAATTAAACAATTTATATTTATATATCATTGACATTTAACAATGCACCATGACCATCCAAATATTTGAAAATATCAAAATTTTTTGGACTAATCTTTCTATACTTGATTTTTCTGTATAATTTAATTATTTTATCACACAATATCCTAGTTAGTCGTAAAGTATATAATTAATGTCTACTCTATTTAAGTTCAATCATATTAGTTCTTCACTACTAGTAATTGATTTTATTAATTACATTTGAAAATAATTATCAAAGTATCATTTACTTTAGATAAGAAATTCATAAATCAATATTAATCGAGAATAATAAATTTTTTTCTTAATTATTTTAAGACGATGAATCTTATATTGATCACTTAACTACTTCCATATAGTTTGTATTGTATTGATCGACTGTTGATTGAGCTATTCTTAACAAGAGCAGGTCATAATTGATATCAAAATATAACAATTTCTATGTGAGATAGTTTAGAGATCTTAAGTCAAATGATCATTTATACAATTATTAAAATGAAAATTTTCATAGACATACAAATAATGTTCCAAATGAAATTTTCATATGAAATCAGTTTAATGAACTTGATTTCTAATAAACACCTACTTGTTTATTTAGGTATCTTTATACTTTAGTTTATAAGATTAACTACTCCCTTTATAAAAAAAATAATATATGCTAGTCTTTTTAAATTTTATTAATATCCAATAAAATAATGACTTAAAATAATTTAGACATAATGCATGTAAATCTTATAATTATGAACTTATCATAATTTTATTTGTAATGTACATTTATCTACATTGCCTGTATGAATAATCCCTCCTGGGCAACAGTAACCCCGTTAAATATTAGAAGTTTCCTATTATCAATTCAATAGAGTGCACATAAAAGCCTTGGATACGTGCTTAGACACCGGTATTCGAATATATTATTCCACAAGTTGTAAAAATTTTTTGCACGGTAGAAGAAAACGTGGATGTTATCTTCTAATTGTGTATTCCACCCTCTCCAGAAAAGCTAATCTAGGGAAGTTGAACGCCTCTGCTTCCTAGAAACATTCTCGTGAGAAAGCTGTCGTTTAAAGTTGGCCAAGAGAAGACTAGAACTCTAGGAGGCGAAAAAGACTATCCCAATTCACGTTAACCCAAGGTAAAGTTGTGTTGGTTTGATTGATTGGATGTTCTACTGGTTCAACAAACTATCAAATTGGTTTCGTTCTCCAACTCCGAGGAGCTTTCAAAACTGAATTGATCATCAGGAAATGTTACTAGATAAGTTATAATAGTCAACTAGTTCTAAACCCCGTGCTTTGCACGGGTTGTTATAATATTAATAAGAATATTAGTTATAATTAATAAATGTATAATTTGAAAAGAATTTGCTTATTATTAGTCATAACTTTATCAAATCGTTATTGTTATGAAGGATAAAACAAATAAAAATCTGGAATAAAATTATATTATTTAATAGCATTAATAAAAGCATATGTATTAATAAGATGAATGATAGTAAGTTCAGAATTAATAATTAAAGCTCAATTTAAAAAGTTATATTAATTACAATAATTAAAGAACCATAATAAATTTAAAAAATAATATAATTGTGAAAAAATAATAACAAATATAAATTTAGCACAACTTATAATCAGGAAATGTTACTAGATAAATTATAATAGTCAATTGCTTTGGCTCCTCTAAATAAAAAGGGTGTGAATTCCAGAAAATATGTTTAATTAAGGAGTACTGGGGTCCCTTACATCATTTCAGAAATGAGTGGAATCAACTTTTTATTTGGAAGAATAAAAGTTGGGCAATTGCTTGAAATGCTTATAAAGTTGGTTCTCGTCAATGCTAAATTTCTACCACCATTTGTTAAGAAATGAAATATTCTTCTTGATGAGATTTTTGATTTCGACTTCACCAAAAGTTCCATCTTTACAGACTTTGCTCTAGAAACCTTTGTATATTCCTTTTTGCCTTCTTCACAAAGAAATCTCCTTTTAGTTATTTCAAGTTTGCGTGTCACCCTTTCAGCATTTCGAAGATAAATAAAAAATAGATTGAAAGGTTGGAGAGAGGCAAATGAAAGAGGAGTTAAATGTTCACAGGTAAGGAACCTCTTTTCCAAACTAAAAGATGTCTTCTTTTATGAGAGTCATCGTCTTCTTAAGGAAATATGAATTATTTCACATTTGTTAAGCTGGTCAGATATCCAACAGCGTCCTTATTCACTTCTCAGTGAAAGTTCCAAGTAAGATTCGGCTCAGCCTTCCCTGACTTGGGCTCTTAACAATCCGTAGAAAAAGTCCAAATTTCCTTTCTCTTTTATTATTCAACGTGAAAATAAGAGAATCAATTTTAACTTGGTAACACCCAAGTTGAAAACTAGTTTTAATTTGTACTGATGAACAAGGTATAAGTCATTATGATATTGGCCCAATTGGTAAACAACGGATTGTATTAACTTTATTAGCTGATTCTATAAGCGGTTAGCTAATAGCTGATTATATCAGCTGATTTGATCAGCAGATAATATCAGTTGTTTGTTAAAGATATTTGGTAAAATTAACTATTTAGTATTACTTGTTGATGTGTAAAATAACTTATGAGGACATGATTTAAAAGAAAAATTATAAGGACATGAATATTATATTTTTTAATATTTCGTTAAATATTCTTATAAGAATTTAGATTTAGATATTTAATTTTATAAAAATTAAGTTTATAACTTTAATAAAAAATACTAATAATAATAATCCAACGGTAAATTCTCTATTAATATAAATGATGCAGTGAGCTACATCATATTAGTATATTTTAATATAATTATGTATGAATTTTATTATTTAACAAATTAAAATATCTATAATTATAACATGGCGTAGATACGATATATAGTAGCTACATACTAAAAATATTAATTTGATGTGACAATTTATGTTCAAAAATTTAATATTATGATATTTTAAAATATAAATTAATATTATAAAATTAAATAAAGGTTAAAAAGTTTAATTTACTCCTTTATTATATTCTTCTAAACTTTACAATATAATTGTATGATAAAAAAAGTCAACTTTAAAAACGTACACAGCAAAAATAGAGAGTAAAGTGTACGATAATATTGTCATTAGGTAAACAGTAATTTTCAAACACTCCTCTTATGAAATTTTTTAAAATCAGCTTATTAAGATTAAATAAGCTAACTAACTAATAAGTCATTTATTAAATATATCAATAGCTTTTTAAGATGGTCAAAAAGTTAATTTTTAGTTAATAAGCTAAAAAACAACTAATAAGTTGTTTGGTAAATACCTCCTATCTCTACCAAATTTAAATTTTATTCTAATTTCTAAACCATTAAAAGCAAAAGTAAACAAAAAAAAAAGACACAAGAAACCGCTTTGACTCCGATTTATTAGGTATTAAGTGTCATATTTTTTAGGTCTAACCTTTCTTCGCAAGTAAAGGAAACGGTCTTTCCTTCTTGTATAATTGTCTTGCTTTCCATCATTACAAGTTAAATATGCAATGACGTCTCAATGACATTAAAGTTCTTTTATCTTTTCCTTTTCTAACTTAATTAAGTCAATTTTTACTCCGAATCACAAAGAAATATTAACTATGTAATAATTTTTTATAATCAGGATGTGACTTGGAATTAGAAGGAATGGAAAAACCAAGCATTTAACTTCAAGATTCGAGTGCAACTTCAATGTTAGTTAGATCACTAGCTTCTTTCATCACTTGAATAGTTAATTATTATGATTGGTGACGTAAAGTAGATTATGCCCATAGGTCACTTTTCTTAACGCACTGCTCTACAGTAACCATAACAAATAATTTAAAAGGAAAGTGACAGAATTTTGAAAGGATACCAGGGACCCCAAAGCCACCACCTTGACCATCCAGGTGCATTGGATCAAATTAAAGTTCTATGGTCTAACGAGGGACGGAAGTGTTTGAAATTTTCTTCTAGGCACGTGGGAATTTTTCTCAACCAAGTGTTTGTCCACGGGGGAATGCTGTGGCCTTCAGATCATGCCAAACTCGGGTCTTCCAAATTCCAACTCTTATAAATGCTTCTACGTCACACACTTCAGCCATGCAACACCCAGGCCGAAATGGATGAATCTAATAAGGGCAACGAAAAGGGTGGAGAGGTTAAGTACCGCGGCGTCAGGAAGCGGCCATGGGGGAAATTTGCTGCGGAGATACGTGATTCCGCCAGGCAAGGTGCTCGGGTGTGGCTTGGCACCTTTAACACGGCGGAGGAGGCTGCCAGAGCTTATGACCGTGCAGCTTATGCAATGAGAGGGCACTTGGCTATCCTCAACTTTCCTCATGAATATCCGATGGGTAGTCTTGCTGCTTCCAGTAGCTCAGCTTCTAATTACTCGTCGGCCTCTGTGGGTTCATCTTCATCTTCCTCCTCAATGCAAAGAGAAGTTTTTGAGTTTGAGTACTTGGATGATAAGTTGCTAGAGGAGCTGCTTGAGCAGGAAGAGCAAAGGAGCAAGAAAAAGTGATCGAGTTGCCTTGATTTGACTGGTCCTCCCTCCAGCTTATGGTAAACAAGTTTTTATAGAAATTGCCAAGGATTATAGTTATTGATATATATCCAGAACCCATTCAATTGGCATAAGCTTTTATTCTGTGACGGATTTTGCAATCACGCGAAAAGGGGCTTGAATTCGCTAGAGGAAACCGGATATATCTTCCAGGAAAACTTGAATTGGTGTGAAAAACAAAAGCTTTCAACTAAGGTTTTTGCTTTCGGTGTGCTCATCTTGTATATCTATGTTAAATGTATAAGTGATGGTCTCAATTTGAAAGTTATCTGAAATTTTAGGGTATTTGCATTCCCCCGGAGAGCACACTTTCTGAAATAGAAAACTTATCCTCAACTATTAGATAGTCCTTCCAATTAAGTTATTCCACTTCTATCAAGAAGATACATTCTAATTTATATCTAAAAGTTCTTAGAGTTTTTGCTTTTAGTTGGGTCTCTTGGTTTAATTTCTATAAACCCTATGATGATTCTGTGGAGGTGGCTGCATATTCTATTTCCTTCCAGAACTGCATGTAATTGC
The DNA here is from genome assembly GCA_027123425.1 of Erythroxylum panamense. NCBI lineage: Eukaryota > Viridiplantae > Streptophyta > Magnoliopsida > Malpighiales > Erythroxylaceae > Erythroxylum > Erythroxylum panamense. The sequence continues at coordinate 46,153,735 of JAOTIZ010000203.1, read as the reverse complement.
ACCTTATTAAATCACTAAGTTGTGAAGAATCTTGTAGTTCAACTAATATAAATTACATCTACGGTGAAGGATGAGCAAAATATACACTATATATCTCAAGAGTTGCAAAGTATCTCTCACGTCTTCCCTGCAAAATAATAACATAAAATTGTTTGTTCATAGAATTTTGTTAAGAGTTTCAGTTTTCAACTCAAATTAAGAAGCTAAATTTGGATCTTCTTGCCACAACTCAGTAAATCTTCACATCATCTTGAATTTCCTGTTAAAGCCAACATCAAATTTAAGCTCTACCTTCATCAAAGTGCTCTTAAGAGCCAACATAAGATTCCACAAAGCCAATTTGCATTCAAACAAAGCTTGAGCTTCCTAAAAAGAAACTTTTTCATCATATAAGTTGAATTGTTTTTATTAATAAAATTTAACATCAAACTTTGTTTGAGAAAATAAGGAATTTCAAAAAATGGTATTAGAACTCTACGTGTTTCATCTTTATAAGAAAAATGTATGATATTAACTAAATAAATTGTGTTTAAACTATCAAAATATATAAACTCACCTCTTGATCCAAGCTGAACCCACAACCCAAAATGCCTATTCCATTTTATCAGTGACCTTTTATTAAGATCAATGCATATCTACATAAATTATCGCCACCATCAAACTGTATGAAGAGTTACTAATCCTAATTATATCATTAGGGTTGATGGATGATATAGGAACTTAATCTTTTAATTACACGGCAGTATTGCCATGGACATTAATCATTCCTTACATTCACAATTTAGAAAAATGAAACAACCTAATATCTTTAATGATACAATTAGAAACTGAAGCCCTACTATTTTTAGCTATGAACTTGTTGGCTCTGAAAGACCTAGCTAAGATTTCAAGTTCCATTATCAGCTTTCGGTCATCAAAACTATATCACCTTCATTATTTTTCATTTTAGGATATTTCAGTCATTTTAACTCAAACATTTAATGTCCTAATTGAGACTTAAATACTAAGATTTTAATGTCATTCTTTAACAATGATTGAAAAACTAATTGGTTAGTCGGATCAATCATAAAAATTTTGAACTATTTAACTTACCGATTCAGTTTACTTTAATAACTCTTATTATTAAAATTTGATCGATATATTAATTAACTGACCAATTTTTATAAGCTAATCTTTTTTATAAATCAAAATAAATGAATTAGTTTTGTTTAACATTCTTCGTCAATTAAATTTTAATCTCTTCAATAAACAAAATAATATGTTTTTAATCATTTTTTAAGTTTTTCACTTTTGTTCAATTTTTATTTATCAATTTTACAACGGTTTAATACCAACCGAACTTTTAAACTTTTTATTTTGTCAGGTCTAATCTTAGACCCGATTTTTAAAACATTAATCATCCAACAGCAAACACAAAATAATCCAATCTTAAACTTGAAATTGCCAATTTAAAAGGAGTTAATTATGTTTTAATTACTTACAGGCGAAGGTGTCATAATCTATTATCGAGTTTCAGAACTTTCTTATATACAAATTCATAATATCCCCTTAGTAATCGTTTTTATTACTAATATAATAATAATCAATCAATTGTCATGATATTTTGATACTATAATATTATTTATAACAACTTAAAACAATATTAACATCATAACCACATCGCGAATTCTACAATAACTATATCGTAAAATAACCAAAGAATGCATGATCCATATCCAATAATTAAGATAATATAAATAGAATTTTGTATTCAAAATCAATGAAACCAGAAATGCAGTCCCTATTGCAATGATTTGCAATAGAAAGTGAATTTTTTTATTTGATTATGTGAAATTTTATTGATATTATTTAGATAAAAGTTAAATTTTAAATATGAATAAAATATTAAATAAATCATACTTTTTTATCTTATTTATACAAAAATAAATTATTCAATGAAGTGTATTATAACTTACTATCGCATTAAAGATATCAAAATCTAAATTAATTATAATGTAACTCTTTCAGCTAATTCTGATTTATCAAGGATAAAACACTTCAGAGCATACTGATGTATATATAATAATCATTGATTTCAATAACCAGAAGATATCACTTTGCAAGTTTCATCACAATCTGCACTTTAAACCTTTACTCATGTCCTATGATTCCAGATGATTTGTTCGCTTGGAAGAAGTGTTGAAGTAACTTTTGATCATCGATTCTCCATTCATCAGATTCTTATTATCACTTCTATGAGGTCTTTGATTCTTGATATTACTAATATATTGCTGTCAGAATCCACGCATAAGTGTATAAAAATTTAGGCTTGTTAACCCCCATCATGGGTTTCCATCTACTTTGGATTTCCATGCTCAATCATTAGTAACCTATCTACAATGAACTCTCTCCCATTCTCTCTAAATTTTTGGCTAATCACGCAGGGCCTAATCCATCAAAAGCAAGGAAATCATTTCTCTGAGCAACATATCGACACAAACTGTTGATACTAGCAGCCCAGTGATTGGTCAATCACAATTTAAGGTAGCATCTCCTTAATACACTAGGAAAACAGAGAATGTAACTACTGAAATCGTTGATACAAGTTGAAGTGTACTAACGCAACTTTGAATTACTCCATTGCAGTACCGCTTAATTGAGTAGCAATGTCCAAATAGTTTAGAATTAGCGCAAGTAATGTATAAAATACTGAGAACAGTGAGAACGGAGTTTGCGAGATATCTAATCAAATGAATAACTGACGAAACTTATTAAACATTCACCAGTTCGCTACCTCGTTTATTTATATTTAAGGTATTGGTACTAGAAGCGAAGGTCATAGAAAGGCGAAACGAAACTCAATCTTGTGAACGTTTACTTTTCTCCTCTTCTGATTCAAGAAGCTCTTCCAAAAGACTATCATCGAAACACTCGATCTCGAAAACTTGGCTTCCTTGTCCACTCGACGAGCTTCCTCGACCAAAACCGTCGCTGCCAATATTACCAGATCTTGAACTCGAAGAAGCAGCAGCAGAAGAAGAATAAAACGATGCTTTAGGACGAGGAGACGACCCCATAATTTGTGAGTAGTAATCATTAGGGAAATTGAGGATAGCAAGGTGACCTCTCATATCAAATGCAGCTCTGTCATATGCACGAGCTGCCTCCTCCGCCCTGTCAAATGTTCCAAGCCACAATCGTGCCCCTTGCCTCGAAGGGTCCCGAATCTCCGCCGCATACTTGCCCCATGGCCGCCTTCTAACTCCCCGGTAACGTACTTCTCCTCTTACTTTCTCTTCCTTCTTCCCTTTGCTAGACCCTTCCATGTTAAATGTTTGCTTGTTTTCTTTCTTTGTTCACGTTTAAGATGACATCCAAGTTTAACGCACCCTTCTTTTTGGGTTTCAGGTTCGGTTGCTTTTAGAGGCTTGGTAGTTTGAACTTTTAATGTACCTCATCCATTGGAGGATCGGTATATATAGATTTTGGATGCATATTGTGACATATCTGACCGTTGATGGCTTTCACAACAACGTGGATTGACCATGTCTCAATTTCGTTGACCCAAAAAAGAAGACAATTATATTCGTATACTAGAGCAAATTCATATTTGATTTCTACTTCTAGGAAGTTCCTTTGTAGCATTATTTTAAGTCGGTGTGGACCTTATGCCTAAATACATGCTTGTTTTCCAAGATACTATGCTTCATAGTTGATTTGGATTCTTTTTTTTCCCCCCTGTAAGAATAAAGTATTTATTCATTGAAGTAATAGTGTATGTCACTAGGGAAGGTGAATTCATAAATGCTGACTAAGCAATATTGAATCACTCTTTTACTTTGATACCGATATCCCTTTTTAATAGGTGATAGGGACTCGCTTTGTAAATAATGGATTTGGTAGCTGGGTAATTGATGGAATCATGAGATTTGTTGATATTCTTTGCTTATACCATTGAAGGTAAAGCTTGTATTTGACATTAATTAATTAAGATATGCCTAAAGGGTGAACAATTGTCATTCGGATCTTTAGATGGAATGTAAATTTAGAAGTTTTGATAAAGTTCCACCACCAAATCGACTTACTGAGACCAACTTGAAGATATCAAGAGTTTGATTCTCACTTTGATTTGTGCGAATCATAATCAATCGTTGTTCTTGCAACTGTCTATAGAATCTTACTGGATCCCTGTAAGAAATCGAAAAGATATAAAGGAAACAAGAAAGCAAGGCCATATTAATGGTGAAACTCGTCGTCATGTTTCTCTGCTAGAGATTTTAAAGAACCAAATTCTCAAGAGAATCCAACTTGAGATAGGGGAAAAAGCCACCACATTGTAAACACTAATGATTTAAAAGTCATATCCGAAGTTAAACCAACAAAACAAAAAATTTAAGATTTAAAAAGTTCAACCAACATTAGACCGTCATATAATCAGTTAAAGACTAATTAAAATTAAAATTTTGAAAATAAAAAATTATTAAAATAAACTGAACCATAAATTTAAAAACTAAACAAAAAAGTTGGTTAGTTCAAAATTTTTATTATTAAACTAGCTGAACCAATTTGGTTTTTAAAATATTGGGACTCAAAACCTTAATAATCTTTCTCATACAAGATTAATTGGTGTTAGCTTAAGGTTTACTGATAAGTTGTTATTTTTGGGCTAACCTTTGGATATAAGAGAATTCGGAGAGCTGTTTCTGTATCAGCCAACTAATTTGGATTTATGCCTGGTAAGTCCACAACAGGAGCGATTCATCTACTCCGTAGACTCATGGAATGCTACAAGGAACCAAAACTGGATTTGTATATAGTTTTTATTGATTTGGAGAAGGCATATAACAGAGTCCTAAAGCCCTCTTATGGAGGTGTTTGGAGGCCAAGGGTATTCCTATTATCTATATTAAAGTAATTAGGGATATGTATAAAGGAGCATTGACTAACATAAAGACGATAGGAGGCGACACGGAAACGTTTTCTATTAGTGTTGGACTACACCAAGGATTTGCGTTAAGTCCTTTGTTGTTCACATTAGTGTTAGATGAAATTACCAAATATATTCAAGGAGAGGTTCCTTGGTGTATGTTATTTGCTGACGATATTGTCTTAGTAGATGAAACCAAGAAGGGACTCAATTCTAAGTTAGAATGCTGGAGAGATACGTTAAAATCAAAAGGTTTTAAAATGAGCAAGTCTAAGACGGAATATTTAGAACGTAACTTTTCGGAAAACCATATGGTACAAGAGGTGACGGTAGCAATTGATACCGACTTCATACCACAGAGGATGAGTTTTAAATATCCCGAGTCCGTCATTCAGAGTGATGGTAATATCGATGCTGATATAGTACACCGTATTAGATTTGGATGGGCTAAATGGAGAGATGCATCAGGAGTTTTATGTGACTGAAAGATTCCTTTAAAACTTAAGGGAAAGTTTTATAAAACGGTGATCCGTCCAACCATGTTATATGGGGCAGAGTGTTGGCCTGCCAAACGTAGGCATACAAAATAGTTGTTGATAGTAGAAATGCATATGCTTCGGTGGATATGTGACATTACCAGGGGGCGGTGAGAGATAGACTACAAGTAGCTAGCTTTGCCGACAAGTTAAGAGAGATTAGGCTTAGGTAGTTTAGGTATATGCACAGGAGGCCCTCTGATGCTCCGATACGAAGCTGCGAGGGAATAACACTTAGTGAATACAAGAGGAGAAGAGGAAGGCCTTACAAGAACGGGCGGGAAGTGATCAAAGAGGATAAGTTAGAATTGGTCCTTAATGAGGTAGTGGCTAGTAATAAAAAAGTTTGGCGTGATCAGATAAGGGTAAAGGATTAACCTTTAAAGCTAGTCAAAATAGTAAAGCGGTTATTAGGAGATGATGATTCACGATGCACAGATTAGCATGTCGAAAGTTATACTCGAAGTCCTCTCTCCCTTTTATAAGGG
>JAOTIZ010000203.1:46131561-46145527 GCA_027123425.1 Erythroxylum panamense | reverse complement strand
TTGACAAATATAATGTACAAAATAAAAATTATTCTATAAATTAATAAATATTAATTTATCGATAAATTAATAACTCCATATAAGATAATAATTTTTCAGGTCCTAAAAATATTCATTTATAGAGGTTTTACCTGACCTATTTTGGCATAATTATATAAATTGGACTTAATCAGATATTTTTATTAATTGAAAAATCATAACTAATTAATGATCCTTGTTTAACTTGGATTCAAAAGCTACATAGTTAATTTTCTAATTTTGAAAGAATCCTATTTTGGATTGAAGTCTATCTTAAGAGAGTGTATGAGGTATCACGTGGGTGTAAAGCTTAGGGGTACAGCTAGAAGTTGGGTGTCACTATGCGTTGATTGAATTGGGTGAACAGTTAAAGGTGTGTGGGTGAAGCTTTTGTTGGTTAGAAAAGAATAACGTGATGATTTTATGCTGTTAAAAAATCCATCCTTCTGTTGCGTTTTTATTTAGCTTTTGGAGTTGTTCACGGTTATGTAGTTCTAATGCATTGGTGTCTATTTTTTGAAAAAGAGGTCCACGACTTTGCATTGATTTTGTGGGGTCTTGATTAAGCTAGACGTTCATCTTTGTATAGTGGCTCTTAGGTGGACTGCTTTGTATGTTGCGTGTAACTACTGCTGTGGATTGTGTGTTATGTGTGCAGTCGTGACTTGGTTCAGATTTCTGCGTGAATCAGCCCATTGTTGTTACGACGACTTCTAGATTTATTTCATTAGAGCTTAACCTTTTAAGAAGTTGTTTTTTCTCTTTTATCTCAAGTGTATTATTGTTCTATTCTTAGTTAATTGATTACTTAAGTTGTTTGTTTAATTGTCTTCTGTTAAAAGTTGTCTAGAAAAATCCCCTGTCAAGGTTAACACGAGTCGATCGTATTATTGGGTGTGAAAATCTTTTACAGGAAGTGAGGTTAAGAGATAGTTACAAGGATTGAGTGATGTTGACTTAGTAAGGCCTTATGTAAATATATTGCACTTTTGTGAAATTGATTAAGCTGGGTAAGGGTTCCGTAGACGTAAACAAGGTATGTCGAACTGCATTAACAAATCTCGGTATCGTTTAATTTGGTGCTTTTAATTTTTCTATTTTTTGTGTTTGCCAAAAACATATAAGAAAGTTTACAAAACAAACACTTATAAAGTGTTTCAATTGGTATCAAAGCAGGTCATCAAATTAGAACTTGGTAGCAAGTTGGTGCAGATTTGAATTTCGTAAACATGACTACAAGAGAGGGTGTATCGATCACCAGACCACCACTATTGGACGAGCCTAACTATCCTGCATGGAAATCATGGATGAGAGTCTTCATCCAAGTTCAGGGTATAAAAGCTTGACATTCGGTAGTATATAGGAGGACGCATCCGATGATTACTGATGATAAAGGAGAGACAGTTTAAAAAGATCCATCTGAATGGACAAGAGCAGAAGAAGAAAGTACACTTGAAAACTCACAAGCAATGCATGCAATTTTTAGTACTGTTGATGAAGGACACTTTTCAATGATATCAGCATGTGAATCGGCTAAAGAAGCGTGTGATGCTTTGCAAACTATTCATGAAGGGTCCAAATATGTGTAGTGTCAAAACTACAGATGTTAGCTGTGAGATTTGACGAACTAAAGATGGATGAAAATGAGACTATTGGAGACTTTCATGAAAGATTACGTGATATAACAAATCAGGCACATTAATTCGGGAAGAAATATTCCAATCTAAAACTAGTCCAGAAGATGTTGAGATCGCTACCATTGAGATTTATTCCAAAAATTGCAGCAATAAAGGAGGCCCAAGACATTAATGATTTGTCATCGGAGAAGGTAATTGAAATTCTTACAACTTTCAAAAAAGGAAACTTTTAATCAAATAAAGACCTTTCCTTCAGGACTAGGGGATAAAGATAATATTTTTTATGAATGGAGTTTGTTTTTATGTTATATTGTACTGTAGAATTACTTTTTTTGGGTAAGCAAGAAAGAAGAAAAGGATTGACATTACAGGTTGAAGCTGGAAAAGGTGTGAATGATGCGAAAGATGAATCTGAAGAGAATGAAGATCTGATAAGTTGTTATTTTTGTGTTAACATTGGATATAAACCTCTTTAATGTATTGAAATTTTTATTTAAACTTAATGAACTTGTTTCTCAATTGTTCTCAGATGATTTTCAACACATGGGAGAAGAATTTGAATAAAAAAGAACCAAGAAAAGTAAAGGTAATTTGAATTTCCAGTTGGTAGAAAAATAATTGACTAAGTGTGGGCACGTGCAAAGAAAAAGCTTATCTGCAAAATCTGATTTGAAAACAAATTCGATATACCTAGGATTCTAATTATTTTGGGAATCAAGTTATTGTCTTTTAGTGGGGGATCTGCTACCTGATTAGGGGAAGAAGTGTATCTAATGAAGATAACAACAAGATGGAAGAGGGAGGAGGACATCTAATGACATCATCTTTACATTTTCTGCTTTTTTTCCTAGGTTTAAAGGATTTTCGTATTTTTTCTGAAAAAGACCAAATGTGGAGACTATATGTTTTCCTATTCTCCTGTTGGGTTTTACCTCTGTTATGAGTAGCTAAATTCTTCTTCTTGGTTGCAGGGAACCACATTATCATCTAATATGTGTGAGATTTTCTGAATAAAGTTTATTTTATTGATGAATATTAAGTGTCTTCCAAATTGTTTTTTATGATTGAATTTATTGATCTCTAGGGTGCACAATTAGAAATTGATTGATTTAATTTACAGCCAGATTAGTAGGATTTGATGTTAAATTTTGCTAATCCAAAGTGACACTTAGGATTACCATCTTAACGTTAGGGATTGGAAATTCTAGGAAAGATACTTATCTAGATTAAATACATATCGTATGTGTATTGTCTTGCTCACTGGTTCTCTTGGTTCTTAAAGCTATTAATTAATCAAACTTAAAATCGTATCTAAATTGTTCGTTAATAAGAGTGATTAGAATGCATGTTTCTATTTATTTAATCTTAAGAGAGAACATCACCCAATGAGTATTTGTTAATGGACTTAATTTTATATCGATGATCCATATTAGTTTGATAACACAGGTGATCTAAAACCAAAGTTCATTATTAATTTTCCATATCTGAATATTTTTGTTTATTTCAAAAATTTTCATTTTTAATTTCTTTAAATCACGTTAATTCAACTCTCAATTTGTTTTAGTTTTTAACTCGTATAATATTTACCAATAGATTCCTCGTAAGAACGATCCCTACTTTTCACTACTACATTAATTTGAGTTGTAGGAAGTTGGTTTCTTTTATATTTGATTACAGACGACAATATTACCAAATTTTGACGCCTTTGTTGGGGAATTCTTGACGGTATATGTACGTTACACGAGTAGACAAGACAACTCAATTGTTATTCGACTCAGGGATAGAAAAGACTACCAAGAGGTTATGAAAGTAAACAAAACAGAGACATCAAGTGTAGAAGATGGAAAGAATGGATATGAATCACACTCTTTATGGACTAGCTGCCCCTACGGATGGTCAACATCCTCATTACATCAATTTCTGAATTTGGGGAACAATGACACCTTGAATTGAAGTCAAGGTTGATTCATTTATTACCAATTTTTTTTAGGTCTACCAGGAGAGGATCCATACAAGCATTTAAAGGAATTTGATGTGGTTTGTATAGGTATGAAGTCAACCAATGTGACTGAGGAGCAAATGAAACTAAGAGCGTTCTCATTATCTCTCAAAGATGATGCTCAAGATTGGTTGTACTACTCTGTTGGTGAAAATGTGCAAACATAGGCTGAAGTGAAGAAACTATTCTTTGAAAAATATTTTCCAGCATCAAAAGGTGTCAATATTTGAAAAGAAATTTGTGGCATTCGACAATACACGGGGGAGACACTATACAAACATTGGGAAAGATTCATGAAGCTTTGTGCTAGTTGTCTTCATCACTAAATAAATGATCAATTGTTAATTCAATACTTCTATGAAGGTCTTTTACTTACATATAGGAGCATGATTGATGCTGCAAGTGGTAGAGTTTTGGTTGACAAAACATCGGCAGTCGCAAGAGATTTGATAGTGAATATGGCCTTTAATACACAACAATTCGGGATACATTCTAGCTATAGTTCAAAAAACGTAAATGAGGTGAATGTAACATTATTGGAGAAAAGATTAGATGATCTTACATCTTTGGTGCGGCAACTTGCAATTACAAATAAAGAAGCAAAGATATATGGAATATGTTTGATGTTGGGACAGTCCACTGATGCATATCTAGTTTTGCAGAAAGAAAGTGAAAAACAAGTCAATGTCCTGGAGGGATTTGTTGGACAAATTCAAAGAAAATATGACCCATTCTCTAACACCTACAATCCGGGTTGGCGCAACCATCCAAATGTGCATTATGGGAACTCTTTTGGTGCCGCAAATTTTTAGCAATTTAGGTAACCATATGTACCTAGACAACATCAACAAATGGTATCCAATTCCGAAGGTAAGTCTTCTTTGGAAGATATAGTTAAATCTTTGGCCACTAACACTATAACATTTCAGTGAGATACTCACGTTAGTATTTAAAGTCTTGAAAATTAATTGAACTAAATGGCAATAACCATCAATTGGTTAGAGGCACAAAGTTATGGAAAATTTCTAGCTCAACCAGAAATTAATCCCAATGAAGTGCCAAAGCTGTCATGTTTTGGAGTGGTAAGGAATTGAAGGAACCATCTCGAAAAATCTCCAAGAGAGAAGTCGAAGAAGAAGCAACAAAGGAAGCACCTGATCAGCTAGAGAAGACGCAGACAGGTCTATAGAATTTTGTTATACAAACCTCTTTTCCTAGTCGATTCACCAAGGCAAGGAAAAAGGAACAAGATAAAGAAATATGGGAGACTTTCAGCAAAGTACAGGTAGATATTCCTTTACTTGATGCCATTAAACAAATCCCCATTATGCTCTTAAGGAACTCTACACTTCCAAACATAAATTGAAATTTGATGACAAAAGTGAAATTGGGGGAGAATGTTTCAGCCATATTGTAGAAAAAAAGCTACCACCTAAGTGTCAAGACCCAGATATGTTCACTATCTCTTATAAAATTGGTGATTTGAAAATTGAAAAGTTATGTTAGATTTGGGTGCATCAATAAATGTCATGCGTTATGATGTTTACAAGTCTTTAAACGTGGGGTTTCTCGAAGAAATTAATGTAGTGATTCAATTAGCAGATCGTTCAAATGCTTATCCAAAAGGCATGTTAGAGGATATATTAGTTCAAATGGGTGAAATGCTTTTTCCAACTGATTTTATATTTTATAGATGAGGAGTGGTGATGTATCTTCTTCAACTCTAATTTGATTATTTGAAAGGCCATTCTTGAAAACCAATAACAAAAATTGATGTTCATAATGGGTCATTGACTATGGAATTTGATGGTGAATTAATTAAATTCAATATATACAATACTATGAAATTTTCAGATGATGAACAACCTATTGTTTTTGTGGACTTTATTAGCACTTGGGTACAGGAAAATTCTTCATTAAATGGAAGAGATGAACTTGAAACAATTTTGGAGATGGGAGATGCATTACATTGGCAAGCAATTAAAGAGTTGTTATTGCCCAACAACAAACTTGAGGTGTTGTTGTCATTTAGAGAAAACCAAGCAAGTGATGAAGGAATTGTCATATGTGGAGCTGTCACGGAATAGCTCCAAGCTTCTACCTTCATTAATTCAGCCACCTACGTTCGAGTTAAAGAGTTTGCCTAGCCATTTAAATACATATTTTTGGGTGAGCAAGATACGTTACCTGTTATAATCTCAAATAAACTCACTCTTTTGTAGGAAACTAATTGATTCAAGTGTTAAGACAACATAAAGAAGCCTTCGGATCAACAGTGGTTTTAAAAGGTATTAGCCCCACCATTTGTATGCACCGAATATTGATGGAAGATGAAGCTAAGGAGGTAAGGCAACCCCAATGGCATTTGAATCCACCTATGATGGGACTGGTGAAAAAGGAAATTTTAAAGCTTCTTGATGCTGGAATCATTTATCCTATTTTAGATAACAATTGGGTAACCCCGGTCCAGGAAATTCCAAAGAAAAATGGGGTAACTGTGATAGAAAATAGTGATGGTGAATTGATACCCACTCGTATTCAAGTTACTAGGAAATATCATTTTCTACTTTCATTTATTGTTCAAATGCTTGAAAGACTTGCAGGTAAATCTCACTATTGCTTCTTAGATAGTTATTAAGGGTATTACCAAATTTTGGTTGCACCAAAGGATCAAGAGAAAATAACTTTCACATGTCCATTTGGCACGTTTGCCTACCAAAGAATGCCATTTGGGTTATATAACACACTAGTGATATTTCAAAGGTGTATGGTAATTATTTTCTCTAACCTTGTGGAGAATTGTATGGAAGTTTTCATGGATGATTTCACGGTTTATAGAGAATCTTTTGAAATAGTTATTATCAACCTTGAAAAAGTGCTCAAACGTTGCATTGAGACTAATTTAGTTTTAAATTATAAAAAATGTCATTTTATGGTTGATCAAAGTATAATTTTGGGTCATACAGTCTCTTCTAGGAGAATTAAGGTCGATAAGGCTAAGATAGATGTTATCAAATCTTTACCTTACCCCACAACTGTGCGAAAAGTTTGCTCTTTTCTTAGTCATGTAGGATTCTATTGGCGATTTTTTAAAGATTTTTCAAAGATTGCGCAACCCATGTGTAGACTACTCCAAAAAGACATGAAATTTGATTTTGATGATCCACACAAGATTGCATTTGATGAACTTAAGGAAAGACTCACTCCCAATTATTTAGCCATCGAAATGGGACTTTCCCTTCGAATTAATATGCGATGCCTCAGATTATGTAGTTGGAGTAATTTTGGGGAAAAAGGTGGACAAAGTACCTCATGTCATTTACTATGCTTCTATGACACTTAACGATACTCAGAAGAATTATTCCACGACAGAGAGAATTTTTGGCTGTAGTTTTTAGGTTGGAAAATTTTCAATCTTACCTATGGAGTACAAGGGTGATCTTTTATTCAGATCATGCATCTCTGAAATATTTGGTGACTAAGAAAGAAGCAAAGCCAAAGTTGATTCAATGGATCTTACTCCTATAAGAATTTGAGTTGAAAATACGAGACAAGAAGGGAGCTGAAAATTTGGTGGTCGATCATGTCTGTAGGATCACTCCAACCAATGCACCTAATGTTCTCCAAGATGAATTTTCATATGAAAGTCTCTTCGTAATTCAACAGGTAATTCCATGGTATGCTAACATAGTAAATTTCCTGGTAACTAAATCCTTACCTAGTGATTTATCCAGAGCTGAAAAGAATAAAAATAAACGAGAGACTAAATATTACATGTGGGATGAACCTTATCTTTGAAAATTTTATGCTGATAGATTATTAGAGGAATGTTCCAAATGATAAAATTCCTTCCATGTTAAATTTTTGTCATTTATCTATGTGCGGGGGACAATTTGGCCCCAAAATAATAATTTTTAAAGTTTTTCAATGTAGACTATTTTGTCCTAAGCTATTTTATAATTCTTATATATTTTCCAAGTCTTGTGATCGTTGTCAAAGAACAAATAACTTAGGATCGAGATATCAAATGCCACTTACTAACATTTTGGTATGTGAGATTTTTGATGTCTTGGGAATAGGCTTAATGGGTCTTTTTCCCTCTTCCTTTGGTAAGAATTATATTTTGCTTGTTGCGGATTATGTTTCAAAATGTGTTGAAGCCAAGGCTACTTTGTCTCACGATGCTAAAACTATTATAGATTTTGTAAATCTAACATTTTTGTCAGATTCGGAGTACCTCGAGCTATCATTAGCGATCAAAGGACCCATTTTTGTAATAAAATTTTTAAGGTTTTGATGAAGAAATGTGGTGTCACACACCAGGTTTTTACAACATATCACCCGCAGACAAGTGGACAAGCTGAGGTGCCCAATAGGGAGATTAAGTCCATACTGAAAAAAGTGGTGAATCCAAACAGAAAAGATTGGAGCTTACGATTAGATGATACTTTGTAGGCGTATTGGACTGCTTACAAAACTCCAATAGGCATGTCATTATATAGGTTAGTTTTTGGTAAACCTTGTCATTTGCCTGTGAAAATAGACCATAAAGCCTATTGGGATGTGAAGCAGTTAAATATGGATTGGTAGAGGCTAGTAATAATAGGAAGTTGCAATTGCAAGAGTTAGAAGATATCTGTAATGAAGCTTATGAAAATGCAAAAAATTATAAGGAAAAAACTAAAGCTTTTCATGATAAGATGATTTTTAGGAAGCACTTTTCAGTAGGACAAAAAGTTATTCTTTATCATTCAAAGCTTAAGTTATTTCCAAGAAAATTATGATCTCACTGGCTCAGACCATTCATTGTTACTAACATATTTGCTCATGGTGCGGTAGAAGTTCAAAGTTTAGATAATTCCAAAGTGTTTAAGGTTAATGGATACCATCTGAAACCACACTATGAAAATTCTCCAGTTGAGAATATAGAAGAGATAAAGTTGGTAGCCCCAATCTATCTTTGATCATGTAAGTTGGTGAATATGTCTAGCTAATGACTTAAAAGAAGCACATTTAGGGGCAACCCAAAAATTTCATGTTTAATGTCATTTTTTATTTTTCAATATTTTAATTTTTTATTTGTTTTGTTTCAGCTATCAATTTTATTCCATTCCCTTTAGTATTTTCATTTATTAATATTTTCAATTCTATTTATAAAAAATTTCCTTTCTTGCCACCCACTGTTATTTTACCGCCCATCCAATTTTTACCTCCCCACTTTCATTTATTTTTTGCTTAACTTCACTCACTCACTCACAATTTCACACAGCTACTACTGAACTAGTGAACATCTAAATCTTTCCAATGCAAAAACCAACCTTTTACCCTTCTTCTCATCGTAACCCACTCATTTCCCAGTCAAATGTTTTTTTGGTTTTGTGTTTGCATTTTCGTGTTTCAAGACTGCAAAAGCACAACAATTGGAACCTTGCTATGAAAGAAAAGTGATTCATGCAGGTTAACTTCACCAATCACATCATTTGTAGATACCCAACCTCCATCGGACACCACGGCTACAACACCAAATCCATCGATCCTGCCAATGTCCGAACCAATACCAAGCCCTTTAATGAGGAATCGCATTTGGAAAGGTAAACAAGTTGAGAATCGAAGCCAATGGAATTCAAGAAGTGGAACTTTTATTTCTTTTCGATTGCCAGAGGATAACCAAAGATTTCAGTAACTAAGCTAACGAAACATCTATCCTTGTAAGTATGTTCTTACCGACGTTGTGATTCTTTTAAGCAGCTGGTTGGACAAATTTGTTGGAATGTATTTGTTAAAATTGACTGCCCTGCATATGTTGAATTAACAAGAGAATTTTACAGCACATTTCAATTTAATTCTTATGAAGAATTAAACTTGTTTAATGAAGGAATTATGGAATTTAGACTTATGGATAAGAAATTTGCTTTATCTGTTGCTGACTTTAATGTGGCCATGGGTTTTATATCAATTGATGATTTTAAAAATGAACCATTTGTAAGTTCCTACTGTGACTATCATAGTGATTTTCTTGCATCTAAATTGTGGACTTAATGATCCATCGACCATCATCCATATAATGCGAGTGCATCTAAGAGTTTGTATTTAAAAAATCATGTTTTCAAAATCATATATCGAGTGTACAATTTTTTAGGATGTCAGGATTCTACGGGTACACTTTCTAAGGCTTAATTTTATTTTTTGTGGTGTATGGATAGACAAATTTCTGTTAATTTGAGTTTATGGTTTTTGACACAATTTCAATTTGTGTTAAACGAAAAATCCAAACCATTAATGATAGGGTCCTACATCACTCAATTGGCCATTAATTTGGATTTATTAGAACCTGACAATACTAACATGATTGCGGCTTGTGCCATAGAATCTTTGGATATAAAATGTTTAAGCAGGATGGGAATTGTGGACATGAGTCATGGAAGGATATCATTCACTAATCCGAGCCCAGTCATCCCTTTCAACCCACGGGAAGCCACAAAGAGTCAAGTTGTCACAGATACACCGAGTAGTAGCCAACCTCCCCATGCCAATTTGGATGCTTGTTTAGCTCGTCTTGAATGCTAGATGCACCGAATGGAGCACAATTTGATAACATATTGGGCACTTCAAGGATTCCAACCTCCTTACCCACCAACCCTATGATTTTGGCGCTCAACTAATATAGAAGTTTTCTTTTCTCTCTTATTTTTTAATGATCTTTCTCATACAAAATTGACGTTAGCTCAAGGTTGATGATTAACAATTTTGGTAATAAATGTATAATATTTCAAAATTCAAATTAGATTTATTTCCTTGTACAATTAAAGGTCTAATTCTCAAAAGGAAATAAAATCATAAAAAATTCCTTCCTTTCTTGCAGGAACCTACTTAGTAAACTTTCTTTATTAACATCCGGGAGGATCATACCATTTCGAACAATTAGCTCTGAAATTTTTTATCTCAACTCAGAATTATGAGGAAACAACAACTAGTTGAAGAAATTGATTATTTTAAGAAGAGCAACAACACTGGTGAAGCAACAAACTTACTCAGACTTTCGAAACATTTGAGCAACATATTTATCCTTGAGAGTCATATCATTTATATTGTGCCTTAAAAAGTGAAATCACTCTATTAAGAGATAAATTGTTAGTTGAGAATTTACTTTTAATTTTACATTTTATTTCTCTGAGTTTTTAGAAGCTTGTTATACACTTCGAGTATAGAAGGTTGGAGAACCTTAAAAATTATGTACTTGTGAGCTTGAAGATGCTCGTCAAATTTAATTCTCGGATTCTTGTAATGAAATACTCAAGTTGGATACTTGGAGACTGGACGTAGGCTTGGTTGTTAGCAAAACCAGTATAAATCGACTGCGTCCTTCTTCTCTCTCTTTAACTTTTAAATTTTCGCATTATATTGTGTATGTGTTTTTTTTAGCAAGAGGCTCCTTTACTTTTATAAGAAACTCCTTCTGTTTTCAATTTGCGAGAAGTTCCTTTCAGTTTTAACAGACGTCTTCTATTTTTAAATTGTTTTAACGTTATTTATCATTCAATAGGCTCCTTTCGTTTAAGCAGGGTCCTATCCTGTAAAAGACTTATCGCCTAACAGGTTCCTGTTGTTTAAAAGGCTTTATAGTCTAACAAGCTCCTACTATTTTTATTTGTTAATTAGGGTTTACTTATTATAGGAATTGAAAGAACTTGCGAAATTTTTTTGTCACACATAATTTACCCCCTCTTGCGTTTGTTTGCTTTATCAATTGGTATTGTATTCGAGGAAAGAATTTTGTTGAAAGAGTTATAGTATAAACACAATTTTTTTAAATTGATAAGCAATCATAATTTTAATCTAAAAATTTTAAAATAAAAATTTTCAAAGACAAATAAATTTTATTGAAGAATTATGTTAATCTCTCTCAAAAGTTATTTAAATAGGTTTATGTAAATCATAATTCATCATAAGAACAATTGCAGACAAAATAGGAAACTTTAATTTATCTTAAGAAGAGTTCTAAACAAAATAGTAAACTCTAATTTATCTTAATAAGGGTTTTAAATAAAATAAGAAAAGCATAAAAAAATTGTGTAAAATAAAAATAAGAAACAAATAAAATAAAATAAAAAATTGTTCAAAATCGCAAAGATATATTTTGATTAAGGCGTAATCACGTGCTAATCAATCTCACATTCTGCCCAAATAGAAAAGAAAAGAGAAATGTTGCATAAGAATTAATCGCATACTAGTGAATGTCTCAAATCCGTTCAAGAATTTATATGCCTTATCATAAACTATTAGGCAATCGAGTCGTAAAAGGGAGGAAAAAGTTCATTTAGGGGCTACTAATGGTTGCCGCAAAAATGAAAAAGGTTGTTTGAAAATATCTCAACTTAAGAATACTTTAAAAAAAAACTCTACTTAAAGACAATTTGATGTAAAACTAGGAATTGAAGATTTCATTTTTAAAAAATTGATTTCATTTACAATGGTAGTGGATATACGTTAAAGAACCAAACTCACTTTGAGAAGTTTTTTGTACCTTAAATGTGGTGAGAATGAATACATCTCGACATCTTAGTACAATCTCTGCAAATAACAGCTCTGATCAACTCAAGAATTGCATGGAGCAATGGAGGTCAAGAATGATCCCATCTCTGATAATTGATCAATTTACTAGTTTTGGGTTGTATCCTATGTAATGTAACGTGAGCCAAAACCTTTTTGGTCTAACACTTAGCTTGAAATCGAGATTCTCAATAGACTTCTTTTCCAAGATTATAGTCATCCATTGCAAAGGATTTTAGTGTTGCTGATACATACTCTCTTGAACATGAAATAAATACTCGGAAAAATGATTAAATGAAAACCTTCAAAAATTGGTAGTTACATGATAATTTACCTACTTTCCATGTAGTACTGAAAATTTTATCTCTCAACTCAAAGGAATAATCTTTCACAAGAAATTAACTAAAAGATGGTCTACAACAGTTCAAACTTTTCTTGGACTCACTTGATTAACTGGAAATGCTATGATCTCCAATAGCGATGATCAAAATATACATGAGGTGATTAATAGCAATTTTGCTGTTTTAAGCTGAGGAAAAAAGGAAAAGACATAAGGATCTATTTGTTTATAAAACTGAATAATAAGAATATTGAATAAACTTTAATGATCGTAAACTTTGCACTTTCCATTATGAAAGGTTTGGACGAAATTAATTTATAATCATTGCACTTGTCTCCTTTACCGATGCCTTTTACTAAACTAACAATTATCTATGGCTTTTATGTGCATAATTCTGTTTTTCATCGAACACAAACCAAGATGCAAATGAATACTAGCTACTTAAGATTTATAGAGATAAGAGGTAGAAACAAAGAAACTGAAACCTGTATCACTAATTTGCAAAACTATAGAGACTACTATTTTAGTGATCATATAGTTTTCCTGTTGTCTTGTTATGAAATAGCAAAAGGTTAAGGATGCCTTAATTACATGGAACAAGTTGCGATTTATTCTTAACATTTCACATAAGATTTAACATAGTATTTAATGTTATCCTTAGTACCAATTTATACCTTAATGTTTAAGGTGTAATACAATTTATAATTTCAAATTCAATTTCATTAAATTTTTGCTAGATCTCTGTAAGAACATTATTAACTTATTGTACTTAACATGCAAACTATATAAACTTGGGGATAGTTTAGTTTCAATCCTATTTTTTAGTCATAATTTTTAGCTTTTATTTTTTATTTTTTAATTAAAAATAAAAACTTGTTTAATTAAGATTTCTAACATAAAAATTTAAAAATATATTTGATTTTATCGCCTCGTTTCCTTTTTTAATATACTCTTATATTAATTGTTTTTTAAAAAATATATTATATTTTAAAATAATTAATTCTCGTTATTTTTAATTATAGTCTTTGTTAATTATGTTCAAAGACTGTCTCGTAGAAATGTTAGATCTTTAAATAATTGAATGTTTCTAAAACAAACATTAAAAAATAAACTCCAATTCCTCTCAAAATTTTGAATACTGTTTCATATCAAATCTTGCTCTAGAATCTGGTTTGCTCTTGCAGTCCAAATAATTTCATCGAAGAGAAGCAAATGAAAGGCTTTCATAAAAATTCTCGTAGAATCAAGAATGAAGTTTTCATTCTGTATATGCCAGATCATGAATTAGTAACTGCATCCAATCTGCAAAAAAAATCCCAATTGTTTCGAACTTTCTCTTTTTTTTAATGGAATATTTACGGAATCCCCATAAATAGGATCAAACCCTATTCCATGGTATTTACCTCTTTCTTATTCTTAAGC
>JAOTIZ010000203.1:46108082-46119250 GCA_027123425.1 Erythroxylum panamense | reverse complement strand
TAGTACAGATATACACAAAGCCCACATCAGTGCACCTTCAAAGCATTTTCTTTTCACTGATATTGCAAATAATTCTTGAAAATTAAAAAGAAAAGAAGTACATTTCCTACCAAACATTTCTTTTTGAGGTCTTGGAATAAATTTAAAATTAGTAGAATATTTTTACAAAAGAAATTTCCTTTCGTCATTTGGATGGACTTGCCAAAATGCTAAACATTCTTCAAACCTTTATCCCAAGACTTCATCTTATGGTTATCGGGACTCTAAATTGTATGGCAAAATTGTAACTTATAAGGTTGAAATATTTAGATTATTTTGGAAACTTTTGCAACTACTAATGAAGTACATTTTAATTCCACAAGAATCTCAATCCCGATCGTATAAACTGCAACTATTGTAAAACACTTGGAGCTCTACGTTCTTTTATCACATGTTTATATTTTAACCTTGCGTTTTTCTCAAGTTTCTCTACTCTGTAAGGTCTGGCGACACTTACATTCAGAATAGGACTTTTCCAAAGCTAGGTGGTGCTCTTCTGAAAGCGTCTTTCAGGATATGTTTGTAAAAAATATGGCATGATGTTGTGGCCAAAATTTTTTATAAGCTCGTATTAAACTTAATTTAGGGTTTTCTTAGTTTAACAGTATATTAAATCTTAACCGTTAATTTAATATTTAATAGACATACAAGATTTAATATCAATAAAGAAATTTATATAAACTAGTCCTCTCTCTGTATCCTAATTAAGGCAAAACACAAATAAAGAAAGAGTAGGTATAGTTTGAAACATCACAACAAGGAGGGTGGAGAAGGATTTTGTCTACTGAGGAGGCGTGAACTTAGAACATCATCGGTGCCAAAGTTCTTTGAATATAATCAACAACGGTGGCGAACGCAAGATACAATGATAGTCAAGGCATTTGAGGAAACAAATCGTTCATATTTCACGGCTGTAAATTTTTCTTTTATATATATATAAGTTCGTTATTCTTTGGACTTAGATTTTAAGTTACAGACTACTGCAGTTATGAGTTACACTGCAACATTATTACAATAATAATTACAGATGATACAGAAACAATTATAAAAAAATATGAATTTAATTACAGTAAATTACATATATAATTGGGTCACAATTGCTTTTATGGACGTATAATTGAAAACCATGCATAACACTTCTTATTTATGGGAGCCAAGAATTTCAGCATAAGATACATAGCTTGTTTAAAAATAATACAAACCGATGAGTTCTTCGCATCCGAAATAACACATAGCAGGATCACGTCCCATAAGTACATCACCCATCTATGGAAAGCATAACATCAAAAGTTCTTATTATCTACTACACAAACAAGCATACAGAATATATATATATATATATATATAGTTGGGCGATGTCCAGGCACGTGGCTTCTTCCAACTCATGGGTTGGTTTTGTTATTTGGCGAGGGTTTACGACGTGATGGGTTATGTTTCTTCTTATCATCACTGCTTCAACTTCAGAATACAAGGTGTTAGGCCGAGGACCTTTTGACTTACCTCCTGGCGCCGGTCCTGCCTTGATGGTCGAGTCCGTATCTATGGAATCATCTTTAGTCAGTGGAGGAGGACGTTTGCGGATGGGGCGTCCTTTTTTAGACTCATAGGGATCAGCGAGAGAGACCATGGTGAGTAGTAGCAATACAGCGAGAAATACAACTAAGTGTTTGGGAGACATTGTTGTGATCTTTGTGGCTATGAAGAACCTTCAACAATTGGATGTCCTTTATACCAAGTTTTGAGTCCTGTACAGTAAGTGCAGGTGTCATTCTTTCTACATATTTTAATTTATCTAATTGACTAGGATCCAAGTCTTGCTAATTAAACATTAAATATAACCAAAGCACTAGTGCAAACAGTAACTAGCTCTTATAATTTCCTCTTTAACATTGGTGGCTCCACACCAATTGTGACTTTGGGAGAGGTACTTTTCCATATTTCCTAATTAAATACTTTTCTTAATTTAATCTAAGATAAAATTTCATGAATAAAATTAATTATATAGCTTGTGCAAGAGACTAATGTCTATATTAAGAAGTAGAGTTTTTCGAGAATATTTGGACTACATTTTGAATGAGACTCGTAGATAAAAAGTATTATTTTATATCAATTTTAAGAAATTGAAGAAAAAATACTTTTTATTTTAAAGTCATTTTCTTGTTTGCTCTTTTTAATGTGGCATAAACTAAAAATACTTTTTAGTTTCTACATTTAACTCTGATTATGTTAAGATCTTTGTATCTTTCTGCTGTCTTTTACCACAAAGACTGATAGAAATGGTTTTGATTTTGCATAATGTAAGAGTAGCTGCAGCACCTTACTCTTGTAGGACACGTACCCAACATTCATGGTGATATTCGAACACGTACCCCGTAGTATGCTAGAACAGTCATTCAGTCAAAACTCATTACAAATTTCTATTTCTTTAAAGCAATGAACACATATGTGAAAATTAATAATCAAATCGGGCCTGCTTAATTTTTTCTTTTAAACATTTCCATTCAACAGCCACTTGGGCCCATTTCAGATACAAAACAATTACAATTATAATGTCATTTCGTTATCAAATCAATCACATATACTTAATACAATTCTTGCAGAACATAATTCAAAAATAAAATCACTGAAGACATATGCAGGTACAAACTAATCCCGACCCCTAACTCATGCTCATTTGCAGTAGCTGAACTCCAACTGATCTAATTGGATAACTCCACTGAACCTAAAAAGTTACGTTACAATTTTTTTTAGTTTTGCGAACTCAATAAGTGAACCATTATTGATGATTTCACCTAGGTCAAATACACAAAATTACATATTTCATGTATGTTCATTCAGATCATGAATAATCCAGATACTCACATTATTATGGCACATCATGAAATCATTGTGAATAAAAACAGATATATACAAATATAGATGCATATGAGACTCTAGATTCGTTATTATTGTTGTGATCGAGTGTCTATCATACACGTATACAGATACTAGCCCATTAGGCTCAATCAGAGCAAAATCATAGAGCATAGCTCTACATGCAGAATCAATAATCACAGAGCAAAGCTCTATGTACAAGCGCTTTCATACTGGCTCTCCGGTCACTACAACTTTACTGAGCATGCATTTTATAAAATGCATCAAATTCAGAATATGCCATGTATAAGTCATATATGATGCACAGTCAGAATCTCATAGTCATCGGACCTAAATCTAGTATTCAACTTTCGTTGAGAATTCACATAGCATTCAAAATTTCAAAGCAATCAGAGCGCTTCCAATATATTCCCGAATATCAAAATCCTCGGACTTTAAGTCCGGAAATTCAGAAACAATCTCAAACAGATAATAATTTGAAGTTTAAAAAAATTCAATCAATCCTAGGAAAATTATCGAGGTTGACTCACAGTACGCTTCGATATACTATTGTCTGGATGGTCTGGCAATGTCTGATTGACGTCCAATGTGTTCCTTTATAACATACAAAACACATTTACATATATCGCACTTTTGTATAAATGTAATTATTTCTTTACGCACATCTATGTATAACAAATATGCACAATGCGTGTTTAATGACAATCCTGGGTGTCTTATTGAATTCTTATCGCCATATCATTCAGATATCAAAACCCTCATAAATATAATTAATACTTAGGGTTTCGATCATAATAAAACAATGTGAAACTAATTTCATAACCCAATTTATCATTTCAGATTTTTCTTACAACATACTTTTAGGTCAACTTTGCATGATCATTCTGATAAGGTAATTGACATAATTAGGCAACACTTCCTTCTAAATACTTGTTCTCCAATGTCTTAACTTTCTAATGATATCAAGATCATTCAATTTGATTTGGTATTTCCAAAGTTATACTCAATTTACTTTGGACTGTTCTTAAAACATAACTATACTTTGTATTCAAATTCAAGTCAGATTTTGTAATTCTTAGAGACATAATTAGAATTTAATCTCTTCAGACAATTTGTAGCCTTAAGTCTCTAGTTCAATTCAAATGAAGAATCATTCCAATTGGAAACCTATAGATCAAAATATAATCAAAATACTTAAGTATATTCAGTAGAATGTTCCAATTCATACACTTCCAACAGAATAACTCACTTTCATTCAATCAATCTTTTTTAAATCAATTCAAAAGGCTACCAATTTTTATAGAGCGGTAGAACAATGTGCTAGGAATCTATTGGTTCAAGAATCAAGTCATATTATAACAAAAATATCAAAGGATGTTCATAAACAAACTCTTTCGGAAAAGCACAATTGCGATACGCTACCTACACCTGCAAAGTTGCTATCGTGCAAAAGCACGATCTTGACTTTGCTATTTTTTAGAGCAATCACGATCGTGTCGAAGCACGATTGTGCTTTCTCCCTTCTTCTTCTTCACCGAATCTCTTCTTCTTCTCCTTACTGTATTTTGTTTCTCTATCTACTTCATCTAATGCATTTTTCCATTTTTCTATACTTTCATTTCATAAAAAACTTATCATTTCATCAACTCTATTACACGACCCCATCAACATCTTCATTGAAAATCATTAAACTCATTTATATCCATCTCTAAAAACACTCCACACATTCACGTATGAACAATAAAACATCCATATATGGTTTTCTCTAAACTAGAACATAATATATATTTAGTCATTGATTTTTCTGCATTTACTTCATAATCGATTTTCCAGCACTCTTCCATAACTCATTTCAAGCTAAAACAACTCCTATTTCTAGTCAACATCAATTTCACATATAGTTCATATAACTCATTCATCACTATTAGCACCAAATTACTGCTTATCCATCTCTTGCATGTATTCATTTACAATGTTAAAACATCAGCAAAAGAAATCACTTACCTAGTTCAACAAAGTTTCTAGCACATTATTATCAATTCTTCATTAACACCGAAACTACTCAACTTTCTCAATTCATGCATGAACTCATTTTCAACCATCAAAACATCATCAGAATCAGTTATAGTATCTAGAAAAACTAAAGCCACCACTTACTTGATTCAACAAAGTCTCCAATACTGAGAGTGAATCAAGTGTACAGAATAAACAGTTGGTGTTTTTGGTGGAGAAACAAACAACGAAGAACAAAACTCCAGCAGCATAAACTTTCCTACCTAAACACGTGACTACGTGTATTACCAACTTACTGCCACATGTCACCATGCATGTAAGCCATTTGTCAATATTTAATCAATCCATATGTCAGACTAGAATTGATCCAATTTTAATATTTTTTTAGTCCAAAAATATCCCAAATTTCCAAACTTTCACCAAAAATTCCAAATTATCCGAAATATTACCAAAATTATCAATTCATAATTAAATCACATTTATAACTCAATTATACCCGAAAAATGTCAATGAATGCATGTATAGTCATTTTAACATGCAAAAATATGCATGTCATGATTAGCTTAAGCATGATATGCATTTTTAGTTTCTTAGTGAAGTATTAAGCAGATCCATTTACTCTTGTATCTTGGTATATACAATCAAAATCGTTACATCTCATCTAGAGATGTATTTAAGACAATTCACTAAGTAATGACTTATGCTCAGGATACCTTAATCTCATTTGATTTAGGAAAACACTTCTCTTTTTGTGGCTGACCTCAGTTGTGGGAACTACTCCACAATCATGCCCTTCTTCTTTTTCCTCAAATTTAATAAAGGAATATAAACAGATGAACATAAAATTTAATAAAGGAATAGCACAAATTCAGATATTGTGGTTACTAAATCTAGTGCAATGAGAGTATAGAATATTGAGTTGACTTTTAGACAAATCAAAGTACTATTAGCTAACGAATTTAAAATTAGTTTCGCATGAAAAGATTGGCAAAGCCCAAATTAAGGATTCATAATTGATGAATCTTATTGAGGAAATTGAATATTGATAATGAATCCAAAATTTGAGTTTGAATAAGAAAATAATACCTCGTGATTGTAATATGAAGTTTGTGTACACAATAAAGATGATTGAGAAAAAGATTGTTAGAGAAAGCACAAATCGCAACTTATGCTAATACATCCTAGTAGGAGTACGACAAAATAATGTTTGATGGCTATGAATGTAAAAACAAGTGATTATATGTATGAGTTGCCAACAGTCTTAACTATTGGAAATCTGCTTAAAGTTTATAATTTGGAGTTCATAGAAACATAAGGTCAATATTTAGTTTTAATTAACTTTAATCATAACAATCAATATCACAGGGATATCATTATAATATAATACAAGGTGTTATACGACAGAAAGAGTCGATTGCCTTTATATTTGGATGAATAAAGTGTAAAAAAAATAGTTTAAGGCCAGAAGTAGGAGATGTTGATGATAAGTGAAATTGATGTGTACTAGAAATTAAGTGACTCAAGAAAGACAAATGAATTAGGAGGAGCAACACCGAAGATTTGGAATAAAGTAAGATAGACATATGAGTTAACTGTATTAACACTAAAGAGATGTGAATTATCAAGCAAAAGATTAATTGTTTCTAAGAGTATCACCTTGCCAAGATATGCTCAGGTTGGAAAAAAAAAGTATAAGCTAAGCCCGACATAAATTGGTCCACATGAAATTCTTGCAAGAATAGCACCATTAACATATGAGTTTGTAAAACCAAAAAAGATATCTTAATTCATAAAGTGTGATATGTATGTATGGTAAGAAATATTGATATGACCTGACTAAGAAGTATTGTCAGCATAGGAAATGAAAATTTGAGTAATCTGAAATATATTGAGAAAATAGATAAGACAGTGTGATATCAGGATAAGTAATTGGAAAATCAATTGATTCCATTAACTATGATCAAGTGGAAGAAATTATTCGAGTGAAGAAGTTAAATGAGAAATGGCAGAGCATATGATGAAGCTATATCCTACCTTTTTATCAATTAGATAAGAATTTCTAGGAAGAAATTTCTTTAAAGAGGGGAGAATTGTAACATCCCGTTACCATGTTAAGACAAGAAAAGTGATTATGAGAATTTACTGAGAAACTAGAAAATGCATATCAAGCTTAAGCTAATCATGACATGCACATTTTTACACGTTAAAATGACTGTACATGTATTCATTGGCATTTTCCAGGTATAATTGAGTTATAAATGTGATTTAATTATGAATTGATAATTTTGGTAATATTTTGGGTAATTCAAAATTTGAATGATTGTTCTAGTATGCATCCTTATGAGGTACGTACTCAGATATTATCATAGATGTCGGGTATGTGTCATGTGAGAGTGAGGTGCTACAGTAGTAGAAATTAAAGAGTACAATATTTACTTGGTTTTATAGCTTAAAGGAAAGAACAAGTTACAAGAGATGGAGTGGTTTTAGAAACACTTGCAAGAGGTCTATAAACTCTCTCTAGTACCCTTAGATAAGTACTCTAGCAACTCTTAAACTTTCTCTCTATTCTTAAATCAGATAACAATTGCATGTGCCTTTTTAATGTGCATATATGTGACTTGGATTACATGTATTTATATGCTATTGAAAAAGTTACTTGCATCCTATTTTTTAAGTCCATGCCTATTAATTCTTTTGCTTGTGCCTCTTACGTGAGCTTCTCATGTGACTCTTATGTGTTTCACTAAAACATAATGTCCTCTTCTATTTTGTGTTTAGTTCCTTAGTCAAATTGCTTTTCTCCTTCTTCTTCAAATTTTCCAGACACTCTTCCACACCTAACTGTAAATCCCTAAATTTGTTCTCAGATTGATGAATCTTCATTGAGGGTTTATGGAGAACTAGTGAATATCTTCACATTTATTCCCTCCTTCTCCATTAATCTTCAGATAGTTCATTAATTTATGGGCGATTTAGTAACCAAACCCTAGCTTCACTGAAATTGTGAGATCAAAAGAAAGGGTCTTCGATGGTTGTCGTCTTCAAGGGGCTTCATTTATATCTAAATAGTCTCTACAGAAAGTCAACTTCCTTGAAATGACAGCCTTCGTTCCAAAATCTAAGGTGTTTGAGTCGCTATGTATTTTCTCCAGTGTGAACAGCCCTTGTGAGATTCTATCTCTGATGAAGTGGAGCCTCACATCAATGTGTTTAGACCTTTCATGCAGAACTGGATCCTTACTTAGGTATAATACACTATGATTGTCTGTGAATATTGTTAATTTTGCGACGTTGATGTTGATTTCCTTTATGATGCTTGATAGCCATGATAGCTCTTTTACTCCTTCTATAATTGCATAGTATTCTGTCTCTGTAGTTGATAGAGAAACTATTGATTGTTGTTGTGCTTTCCAACTGATTGCGTTTCCTGCTAATGTGAAGAAATATGCTGATATTGATTTCCTTGTATCTCTGCCAGCTGCATAATCTGCATTCACAAAATTGTGCAAGGACATTTGATTTCATTTATCTAGTTCAATCTTTAAAAAACATAATATGTAATTTATAGTTCTAGCTAAGTATCTGAGAACACTCTTCAACCCTTGCCAGTGTTCAAAACCTAGATTGGCCATAAATTTGCTTAGGATACTAATTGCATAGACTAGGTTAGGTCTTGTACATACCAAAATGTACATGATGCTTCCAACTCCAGCATTATAAGGATAATGTACCATAGCTTTATGTTCTTCCTCTGTCTTCGGACTCTTACTAGAAACCATCTGTAGATGTGATCCTATAGGGATAGGACTTGGTTTTGCTTGTTCCATATTGAACTGAGCAAGAACTTTTATGATCTAGTTTCTTTGAATGAGCCATAGCTTTCCTTCCCTCATGTTTCTGATTATCTACATTCTTAAAAGCTTTTATACTTCTCCCATATCCTTCATCTCGAAGTGTTTGCATGTTCTTTCCAAATTCAAAATAAATCCATAATTTAAAACTAATTTGCATGTCCCAACAGCTTCCACATGTGAACGCATCTTATTGCCTAAATAGATGCATTGCTCACTGCCTACTGGCTTCTTGTGGTTTAGAAAATCTTGCAAGGTATTGAAAATATAGATTATAGAACCAGAATTAATCTACCAAGTGTTATGACAAACATCGACCATATTAGATTCATAACAAAAAAGTGAGATTGAAATTCCTTTCTTTATAAGCCAAACCTTAAATTTAACTCAATCCTTCATTATGTGCCCTTTGTTTTTGCAGAAGCGACACTTGGGATTGAATTCTTTTTGGATCTTAGGACAGACTTGTATTTTACCCTTTTCTTTTTGTTTGACTTGCTCTGTAGCCATATATGCACTTTCACCAAATTCCATTACTAACCTCCCTTCCTCTTAAACACATATGGTCAGTAGTTCATTGATAGACCATTTATCCTTATGTGTGTTGTAAGAGATTTTAAAATGTCCATATTGAGGTGAAAGGAAATTAAGTATGTAATGCACAAGAAAAGACTCAGACATCTCAACCTCAAGAGACCTTAGTTGAGCCGCAATGTCCCTCATCGCATGATGTGCTCACGCACACTTCTAACACTTGTCAACTTTATTGATGATAACTTAGTCATTAAGGTGCTAGCTAGGGCCTTATCTAAAGACTTAAATTGTTCATCAATAGTTTTCAATAGATCCCTAACATGATCACACTCTCCAATAGAACCACAAATACTAGATAATATCTAGATAATATTTTAATAGTAACTTGATGAAATGTTAATAATATATTTTATCTCTTATTTTCGATTTTTCATTTGAGCCCTCTTATGAATAAATTTCATAATTATTTAAGATTCATTTTAGTTTTGTTAGTCTATATGTTGAGTTTATATATAACTAAGGCTTATTATCATTTTTTTCCCACCCTATAAATTACTTCTAGCACGCTAATTAGGTGAATACCTTTCTGAAATGACACTTGTTTGGTATGAACCTGTGTGATTTAGTGTGATTTTCCAATTTATAAGCTTAACATCTCTATTTTTCTTTTTTCCAGTTTCTTCATTTATTTTGAAAATGCTTACGCCTTCACTCACGAATCTCTACTTCAAAGCTCTTCGGGTAATGAAAATGAAATATATTTTTCACGTGAAACGTTGTACAAATAAATGTTAAGTCTGTCTACAAGACATATCGACGATCGTAATTTGAACTTCTGGACCACACACTACAAGAAAACAAGCATTCTTTACTTTTTTAAAACATCACAGAATATTCAAAAAATGTCGCAGAAAGTATTCTGCAACGTTTTAAAAAGTTTTACAAAAAACGTTGCAAAATGTGGTGTAGGTAAAAGCTTTCTGCGACGTTTTATATAAAACGTTACAAAAAATATTAGCATTCCGCGAAGTTTATAAAAGTCACTAAAAGTTTTAAAATTCCATGACGTTTTTAAAAAATGTCGCAAATTGTCTAACATTTCGTGACGTTTTTAAAACGTCATAGAATGTGAAAAAATCCGCAACGTTTTTTTGGAAACATCGCGGAATGTCGTTTGTGACGTTTTAGAAACGTCGCGGAACGAAATGTCTTCTGCGACGTTTTTATTATTATTTATATTATTATTTCCATTTTTTCCAAAATCATATTAATTTAATAATTTTAATAATTATTTTTTAAAATATAATTTTTTAATCTTATTTGTTTAATAACTATCCAATATTATTTATAAATTTTATTTATTTAATAGTTCTTCAATTTTTTTAGTATATCATCAATTTTAATAATTATTCATGTATCACAAGAATTTCATACCAGCATACAATGTATTATTTAATTGTAATTTGTAAACATTTCATAATACACTAATTAATATCAACATACACTAATTAATATCAAAATACATTAATTGTAATTCGCAAATTTGTAGAAGATAATTCATAACTTTTACCAACATGGATCTTCCAATTATTTATGTATCTTCTAATTATAAAACATAAATTTCTATATACAACAGGGATCTGAAGCCATCCCATTTTGTTATGGCCATGACATCAGTTGACCATAGGGTACACCAAGGCTGCTGCAGTAGTGTTATACTTGTGGATGCTAATTTAACTCTTCTTCCTGAGCCCAAATCAACCCCTTGTATCTATCTAATCTAATCTATGATATATGCACATTAAGTACCAGCTCAACAACACTAGCCTCAATGCACGGATTCATCCAATTTAA
>JAOTIZ010000203.1:46015693-46026505 GCA_027123425.1 Erythroxylum panamense | reverse complement strand
AGTATCGCATATTGTTCTGTTCTTCCTTATGTTTAGTATCGCATATTGTTCTGTTCTTCCTTATGTTCTGCACTTGCCGTTTCTAAAATCCAACAGGAACTACCATACGTTCACATGCAATAAAATTCTGTGTTTTCCCTCGTCATCACGCTTAGAGAAGAGAAAAGAGAATTCCTCTTCAAAATCCCTTTCTCACTCTTTTTTTATTATTTAAAACTTATCTTTAAAATATTATTTTAATTAGAAATATATATATATATATATATACGTTTATATTATCATGTCAAAATAAAAAGATGAGTTCATATTTACATGCCACACCATGCCATCCGTTTTCATAGTAAAATTAATGGAGATGAATTGTGGATTATATATGTTTACAACAAATTGAAATTCTTGACATTTTATTGATATTTAATATACATATTACTAAATGAATAAATTTATAAATTTAAAACAATATCTATGTTAATTTATATTCATTACTCATTACATATATAAATAAATTAAAGAGATCAAATTATTTTAAATCAATTTAAACTTAACAAAAAAATAAATATTTTATAGATCATTTATAAAATATTTAATTTTATCATAGTTAGACTATATTTTTGAAAATTAAGTGAACATATTTCTTTCTTCAGACACGTTTTAACATTAAAAAAACTTTGTACTCTCTATTAATAATCTTTGAAAGAATATAGTTCTCTTTCAATTGTTGTGTGAATACCATTAAATATCGAATTTAGCTTGCGAAAAGAGAGTAACAGAAGATACAACGAAGTATGATGTCAAAATATGCTTTAATGTTTTATGTTTTATTTTTTGTTATGTTTATTATTTAATTGAGTTTGGAAACTAAAATGATCTTGATAACGGAAAATTTATATTTCTTCCTCGGTATTCAAAGAAAATATGTGCATTCATAAGTACGTTAAATATAATACCAATATCTTGAGATTGTGCTATCATTCAAACGAAATAGACCAAAAATAAGTGTTACATATATTAAAAACTTTAAAATACTAACAATAAAATGAGCATATGCATAAAAACAATTTTGATTAGTGATTTTGCAAGATCAAATAAAATGTAAATAGTGTTCGAAAGATAATATTTAACAAAAATAAGTTAGATATAAAGTTTATATTATTATATGCATTTTTAATTTAATACATAACTTAGATGAGTGTTAAGGAATTTAGAAGAGCAATTTTAAATTGTAAATACACGAGACTTTATCTTGCTACAAGCTGAAAATTTCAAAAAAAAAAAAGTGATCATAATTATCATTCCTTTCAAATTTGTACTATTGCATAATTTGTTTTATTTCTATATGACATCAATAATTAAATTACACTATATTAACTTCTCACCAATTTTTACAATTTTTCTTTATGTCTTCTTCAGATGCTTAATGTTACAAAGACTTTGTAGTTTGTAATGAATATTAAGTTGGTAAAATTTAATTACGGTAATATTTATTATCAATTCAACATGTATCTATTTTTAACTCTATCCACTAGATAAGTCTCGAATTTACATTTGTAACCTTGAAGAGATAAGATTAGTTTCGCAATAGATCCAGTTTGAGTTCAAAATTTTGTCAATGACCATTGTGGTGTGGTGGGACCAATATGTTTGAAGTAAAAAAAATGTAAGACTGTTCGTTTGTTTTAGGTTGACAGAGTTGAAACAAATAACCTTAGCAATCCGAATATGCTGTTTTGACTTTTGAGACATGGATTAGAACCAAGATTGCAAATCACGAATTATATTACAAACAAATTCAATATTATAAAAGTTACAGATATAATTCTGATAAATTATATAATTATTGTTAATAATTATAATTTAAAACACATGTTAAACCTGATTTTTAAAATATATATAATTCATAATTTATAATTACGAGAAAATTACACTTAATTTTAGTTTATTCAAATATTGACTTGAATTTCATCTAAATTTATCCAAAATTTAAATTGTTGAATTTCTTCTTTGTTTGTAAATTATGAATCAAATTGATTTTCGAGTCATTAAGCAGATCATTCAATCATTCATTCCTTTTATTTTTCCGCATCGGTTCAAGCTACACTTGGCTTTCTCCACCGAATTCTAAAGGTAGTAGACATTTGCTACAGAAAAAAAGGTCATTTAACCACTTGACGCGTAACTTCCGAAAAGGGCACAAATTTCGTCCTTGTAATACTCTTTATTTGGTAGGAATAGACGAATAGCATAGCACATTGAAAAAGCCAACTTGTTTCACAACCCAAAAGATCAACTTACTGATTTCAAATAGACGAATAGCATAGCACATTGGAAAAGCCAAGTTGTTTCACAACCCAAAAGATCAACGTACTGATATGATGTCAATTAGACGAATAGGATAGCACATTGAAAAAGCCAAGTTGTTTCACAACCCGAAAGATCAACGTACTGATGTCAAATAGACGAATAGGATAGCACATTGAAAAAGCCAAGTTGTTTCACAACCCAAACGATCAACGTACTGATGTAATTAGACAGAATGTACATGGACAAATTATGTATCCAAGGCTCTCATTTTCTATTAGCACTATAAGAAAATGAGTGTTTAGCGATAAAATTACAGATGGAATATAGAAGTTTTCTATCGGCAAGGGAATTTTCCATTGGAAATTATCGACCGCATGAGTTATGAGAGAAACGATCGTTGGTAATTTTTAGCACAGAATAGATATATTCCATTGATAATTTATTGACAACGTTGGAATGTTAAAGTCCGCCGGTAACATTACTAACGAAAAATTTCTATTCCATTGCTAAATATTACCGATGGACAAAGTTTTAAATAGTCGTCAGAAAATTAGCAACGGTAAGTTATGTTCTGTCGGTAAATTTAGCGACGGTCATGGTGTTGAGGTTCCATCAAAAAATCTAGTGATAGTAAGTTTTTTCGTCGGTAAATTATTTACTGACAAAATGTTCTTATTCTGTCAGTAAATTTAATACTATATGTACCGACGGAATTATAAATGCACCGATATTGTTTTTTTTGTTTTTCATACATTTAAGTTGTAAATATAATTTTGATTGATAATATTATGATTGATATTTAATTTCTACAATTATTTAGTGATAAATATATTGAATTTTTCTACATTTAATTTATTTAAAAAATAAGTTGAATGATAATATAAAGTAAAAATTATCTTAATTGATAATAAAAAAATTATTATCTACAACAATAAATATGTAATTCATACAAAACGACTTGAGAGTAGCAAAACTAAGCTATGCAGTTGGTGTAGGTGGATGGTCTGACTACTGCGATGAGGTACTGCTCCTTCCCTTCAAATGATCTATCTCATTTCGGAGCTAGGTTATGTATTCCATCGACTATTGCAACTGAGTTGCCAGCAACCGTACTGTGCTCTCAAGCTGAATGACTCTTTCATTGGATGCAAACCGCCTACTAGATGCAACTATACTGGACATGGAGGATTGCGAATAGCATGTATTTGCAAAATGAACATAAGCCAAAGATTCTTCCATGACGGTCTCTACCACTCACTGCATTAAGATATGCTTGACTCTCATCAATAATTTTAGAGTATTGAGACTGTTATTGAATGTTTTCTTATATTTGGTCCTATCAAGAGGCAATGTTTATATTAATAAATGATAATTATTAAGAATCAATATTAAAGCATAAATTTCACATCATTGAGTGTTGACGAAGGTCACACTATCATACTTTTTAGTGTGGGTGTGTAAAAAGAGCTGACGGAGTGTAGACTTCCTGTCCATAGACTTTTCCTGCATCAGAATAAAATGTTATATATGAACTACAATTTTCAAAATTTTCGACAGAGTTTTCTCTATTTTTATTATATTTACCCCTTGTTGAATAAAGAAAGTAACTCAACAGCACAGTCATATATGACACCAGACATTTATAACATTATCATTATCTATAATACACATATATTTTCATTCCAAAATTCACACATCAAATTAAATTGAAATACATCAAAGTAAAAAAGTGAAAATATAAATGTAAAATTTAGATACTTAGAAGATTCTCTACATACTCCTGGCGGGTAATAGATCCTCCGGTAGGTATGAGAGACTCTTACCCCTCGATCCTTCACATTTGTTAGCAGAATTACGCTCTAAAATTGACGTTGCCTCAAGTGATATCCAATATTGTTGTCACTGACTCCATTTTTCTTCAGATATATAAGGAGGTCATATACCAGTCTTGTGTATCGCACCAAGAAAGTCTCTATAACATGTACGAGCTCGCCTCTCCCATACTTTAAAAATTACTACGCCAAATTTGGAGTCTTAAAAAAATTCTTTCTAAAATGAAAAGAAAAACATACTATCTAATTAATGTATAAAATTAATTAGATAAAAAATAAAAAAAGAATATATTTGTTGTATCTCAAACTCCTGATAATAAAAATACTTTGTCATTTGAGAGATATTCTTCCATATTTAACCCTCAAGATCAATCATCTCCTTAAACTTGGATGTCATTTTTCTTGAGCACTAGTACTGCTGTCACCTACAACCAAATTCAAAACGAAATCAACTTCCGTTAATACAAATTAATGTAGTAGTAGAAATTGGGTATCATTCTCACGAGGAATTTTAACGATATAAATTTTACAAGTTCAAAACTAAAATAAAGTAACCGGGAGGGGGGGGGTTTCCAAGTCACGTAAATTCAAGAGTGTAGAAATGACAAAATCAAAAATTAACAAAAATAATTGAATATGAAAATTTAATAGAAAAACCTCGGTTTCAAGTTACCGATGTTATCACACTAAAATGAATCATTGATATAAAATTCAGTTCATCAATAAACATTCATTGGGGGATGTTTTCTCTTAAGTGTAAATGAATAGAAATATGTATTCTAAGAATTCTTATTAATCAACAACCTAGATATGATCGTAGGTTCAATTGAATAATAGCTTTAAGAATTAAAAAATCAATGAATAAGATAACACATGTACAACATGCATTTAATCAAGATGAGTATCTTATTAGAATTTCCTACTCTAACGTAAAGAAGATAATCTTGATTGCTACTTGTGATTAACAAAACTGAACGTCATATTTCATTAATCTAGCTTTTAAACAAATCAATTCCTAGTTGTGCACCTAAAAATCAATCAAGCTAATTAGAAAAAGTAATTCGGAAGACACTTAACGTTCATTAATAAAACAAACTTTATTGCAACATCTTACACATAATAGATGATATCATGGTTCCCCTCAACCAAGAAAAGGGGTTTAGCTACTCATAACGAAAGTAAAAATCAAAGAGATAACAAAACACATAGTCTCCATCCCTGGTCTTTTCCTAAAGAATACAAAAATCTCTAGAAGAAAATTGTAGAAACGTAAATTGAACTGAACTGAAAGAAAAAATACTACAGAAAATTCTAAAACTATGCTAACTTAAGGGATAACGTGAACAGTAACGTGTTTTCTTCTTTTATGCCTTTTCGATCCCTTCATTCTCCATTATCTTTTGCAGATCACACCTCCCACGTAATCAGGTTGCAAATCTCCAGCAACATGATCTTCCAAGATTATGAAAATTTCAAACGAATCATATTTGAATTTGAAAACAGATCTGCAGATATTTTTCATCTTTGCACGTGCCCATGCTTAGTCACTGAATTTGCTGCCAATATGCAATTTTTGAGTTTTCTTTGTTTACTTTCCATCTTTTTGACTCAATTTCGTCTCTTCAATGTTGAAAATCATCTTAGAATATTTAAGAGACAAATCTATCAATTTTGAATAAAAATTTCAACACATGAGAGAGATTTATGTACCAAATGAATGCAAAATGACAAGTTAACAAGCACGCTTCAGACAGAACCAACCTAAAATATAAGCAATTTTATATCATTTTCAAATCAAAACCTATAACTTCAGTATAAACATTTGGTGTTATTATGCAATATTTTCATTCACAAATTGTTGACAATTATGATGTAGGTTATTCCATCTACTCCCTTAGCTCCAAGTTAGAGCTCGCCTCCTTCATCCGCAACATTTACCTTTGATATCTCTGTTAGTATAAGGGTGGTGGATGGTGTAGGGCTGATGGATGGTGTAGTAGGGTTGCTGGATGGTGTAACAGTAGGTACAAAAGGTGATGCCTCATCTGATGTATAGTAGTTGAAGGTGCAACACCTGAATTTGTAGCAGCTGCAGAATGTGAAACTTGACCTGGAAAGTAACTGGCTCCAAATCATGGTAACCTTAACCTTGGTTGCATCATATCCAGTTTTCTCTTTGGTGACATATTTTTAACCTGAATTTCACTTTTTATTAAATATTTCAGTAATAGAACAATATAAATTGAATATATAACAATGTATTGTTGATGCAATAATAAATTTTGACATATAATATTTTATTACAAACACAAATTAATCGCTATCATGATCACTTAATTGTAAATCAAAATCATCATCATCATCTTTTTCTAAAGATTTAAAATCAAACTCAGGCTCCTCTTTAGATCTCTCGCCCTCCTCATTCTCTCCAATAAAAATTTCAATATATTCATTATTTGGATCGTTCAAAAGTTCATTCTCATCAAATATAACACATGCATTTATTTCATAATCATCTTCCTGAAACGCTTCACTTTCAATTCTCTTATTTTCTCCTTTTTCATGTAATTCAGAAATACTTCTATGTTTTACTTTACAAACAACCAATCAATCTGACTTATCTCGTCGTAAGCTGAGAAAAGAGACATAATACATTGGGATCGTTTACATCATCAACATAAAAGGTTCAAATTGTCTAAATCTTCTTTGGTGGTTGATTTCAACTAGATTGTATCAGCTATGCACTTTTGTACCAACATTAGGAGTTGGATCAAACTAGTCATACTTAAATATCACACTCCGCTTTATTGACAATGTAGGTACGCAATTTCAAGTATCTTAGTAATTTTACCATAGTAATCTATCATTTCTTTTTGTATGCAAACCCTACTATTTATTGTTGCCATGTTATGACCATGATATTCTATATAAAATTTGTATCTATTAACGAAATACACCTGATAGGATTTGATAGTTCATAAAGGTACTTTCGCAAGATCACATATAAATTTGTTCTTGATTGGATTTTCTGAGGCCTAAAAAAATCATACTAAATAGTATAATGTCATTTGAACACTTTGATATGATAATTTAACTATTTCAATAATTGTAAGTGAAAACTTACATATTTCTCGAACCATTGAGGAAAGTATCTTTCAACTTCTTTATTGATATCCTGTGTTTTTTGGGGGATTAGCTTGCGTAGCCATTTCTATTATAATTGAAAGGCATTATTATGTATTTTATTTGTGAACAAAACTAGCTTCGAAAACCTAAATAATCAATTTGAAATCAATTTCAACTTATTGCACGAAAGGTCGAACCTCTTGACATTTTAATAAAATGTAAACATAGGCAGCTCTATTTCTTCCTCTATTAACATTCTTCTTGTTGACTGTCCATATGTTCATCCAGGATATGAGAAAATGGATAAATTACCATCAACATCACCTGTTCTTCCCTTATCGTCATTACGAGGAACTTTTCTTTCTCTTATTTCCACATGTGGCTCAAAATAATGTGAACAATATATACTTACTTCCTGCACTAAATAAGCATTACCTATCAATCTTCAACTCTAGCCTTGTTTTTTGACATTTTTCTTTAAGTAATGTAAATACTTACATTACAAATAGCTATTGATTTACAATTCTATGATTAAAACACTTTATAACTCCTATTTAAATATTTACTATAATTACCTCTCAAAATGGATATATCCATCGATATTAAATTAGACCAGTAAGTTTAGCTTCATGTGCTAAATGGACGGATGGATGCTGCATACAATCAAAGAAGCTTGGAGGAAAAATTCCTTCTAATTTGCACAAGATTACTGGAATTTTCTTTTCTAGTTTTTTCATTTCAACCAACTTTATTTCATATGATGTTAAGGTTTTGAAAAACAAACTTAATTCTGTTATAGCTTCTTAAACCTTATTTGGTAGCAACTCCTAAAATATAATTGGAATTAGCCTTTATATAAATACATGACAATCATGACTTTTCATCCCAAATAATTTGTACTTCCTCATGTGCACACACCTTGCCAAGTTTGAAACAAATCCATTGGGAAACTTTAGAGTTTTCAACCATTCACACAAAATTTTCTTTTGTTTTTTGCCCAAAGTGTAATATGCTTTTGGATATTTACCTGTACGAAGATCTTTATCTAACTCATTCCTTCTACAAAAAAGCTTCAAATTAGCTCGTGATTTTG
Organism: Erythroxylum panamense; assembly: GCA_027123425.1. Lineage (NCBI taxonomy): Eukaryota > Viridiplantae > Streptophyta > Magnoliopsida > Malpighiales > Erythroxylaceae > Erythroxylum > Erythroxylum panamense. The sequence goes on along the minus strand of JAOTIZ010000203.1, from coordinate 46,018,153 downwards.
CATTTTTGCTTTGTCTTCCCTTCAGTGTTCATTATGATATTGAACAAATTGTCAAAAATATTTTTTTAATATGCATCATATCTAGATTATGACATATCAAATTATTTTTCCAATATGGAAAATCCTAAAAGATGTTTTGTTTCCTCATAAAGTTTTTACTAATGCTTGTATTAACTTCATCAACTTCAAGTTTTGTAACTTTCAGCAACCTTAATTAATCAATCTCCTGCAATATCTCTTCACCAGCTTTGTGAGAGGGAGGGGATGTTTATACCATCCTATTTTTAGCGAAATTTTGTTTATTGTGTCTAAATGGATGATCTTGAGGAAGAAATTTCCAGTGGTTGTTAAAACAAGATGTTTTGGCTCTGTTTGGAAGATAAAACACATCAGAATCATTGCCACAATAAGGACAAGTCAATTTCTCTGCTGTGCTCCATCCAGACAAGCTAACATATGCCAGAAAATCATTAATAGTTCACATCAAAGCTGCTCTCAACATAAAATTTTGTTGAAGAGACACATCATATGTCTCCACACCATATTCCCCAAGATGATGCAATTTAGATACCAATAGTTGTAAGAATACATCAATTTTATGTTTTGGATTTCTAGGCCCTGGCTCAATCACTGTCAAGAACATATATGCCTCATTCATACACATCTATGGAGGTAAATTATAAGGAGTAATATGATTGACCATGATGGATATTGTTGGCTGAATTGACCAAAAGGTTGGAATCCATCTGTCAACAATCCCAACCTAACATTTCGACTTTCAGCTGCAAACTCATAATGGGTGTTATTAAAATATTTCTATGCTAGTGCATCTGATGGATGGCTCATTATTCCATCTTCCTATTCATGTTTGGTGAATGATGTCGCCTGCAACCAAATATAAAAAGAAACTCACTTCCTGCAATACAAATTAATGTAGTAGTGGAAAGTCGGGATCGTTCCCACGAGAAATTCAGACGTTAGTAGTTACGCAATAAGAAGGGGGTTTTGCAATTTGGGAATTAAAGAGAAATTAATTGGAAATTGAAATTGAAAAATAACTAGAAACAAAATAATGAGAATTTAACAATCAATAGAAATAAATCTTGGTTTCCGGTCTCCTTCGTTATTGAACTTGCGTTGATCATCGACACTAAAAATAACCAATTTATTAGTTCAGCATTCGTCGTGGTAAATTTCTTTACCTATTTTCTCTTATGTTTAGTCAACCAAAACATGTATTTGAATTAACTCTTATTAATTAATAACCTGGATACGATCTCAGATTTAATTAATTAATAGCTTTACAAATCAAGAAAATCGACGAACTAAACAACATACATACGATGTACATTTAGCCTAGACAATTATTTTTCCTAGAATCATGTCCCTAACGTAGTAGACAAAAATCCTAGTCGCTACTTTTGATTAAAAGAATTGAACGTCAACCTTTTTAATTTAGCGATTGATTGAATAAAAACACAAACTAGTTGCGCACCTAACTGTAAAATTAAACAATCAAATAATGGCCTAGAAAAATAATTGATACTTGACTAATAAATCGATTGAAATAAAGAACAAAAATCTCACAACATGCAAAGTCTAATAATTAGGATTCCCTAAACTGATAAATAAAAATTTAGTTACCCCACGACATAATTTTCCTAACTATTTCGATTGTTACTGGCGTTGAGACCATCATGGGCGATTCTCTTTTCTTATCTATTTGCCGCAGCTTTCTCTTTCTCAGCCTCCCTCCATATGCGTGATCCCCTTTCCTCTATCAATTAAGAGCTACCTTTAATTTCCACGCAAGCCCTCTATTCTTCTCTGCTGTCCTCGTGCGTCGTCGTTCTTGCCTTCATTTATTCTTGTTATTTTATTGCTGCGTTCTTTTACTGTGCGTTTTTAATAAAACGCACAACATCCTCCTTCAGCATCTTTTGACTTTTGTAGCTTCCTCATGCGTGATGTGACAAATAAAATCACCCTCTTTAAAACCTACCACGCTGGCGCCTCTCCACTGCGTTTTTATAAAAACGCATCTGCTGTCCACTGTTGCTTCTTGTAGCTTCTGATTTTTGACCATTTAATGTTGCTGCCATTTTTAATCCCTTGTGCGCTGCGTTTTTGGCCTTGCTCCTGATTCACGCTTCTGATGTCGTTTTGGGTCTTGGACTCCATGTGCTGCATTTCATGCTTTTGGTTGTTGCACGAGGCCATGTCTAATTAGTGTCAACGTTTAGTTAAGTTCTTTTTATTCCAAAATTATCGCAGTTCTTTTTGTTTAGTTCTAAAATACACCTTGACATAAAACAAGATTAATTTCCATTAAGTAAAACTTCAAACCTCAAGAATAAAAAAAATCAACGCACAAAAAGGTAAAAAATAAAGACACTAACAACTTAGACCCATAGAAAAAGTTATGTCCATTCGTTCAAGAATAGGTCTTAGACTGAAGCC
>JAOTIZ010000203.1:45966851-45981682 GCA_027123425.1 Erythroxylum panamense | reverse complement strand
TCGATGATGGTTCCTCACTGAGTTCGCAAACTCACCCAAAATTGCAAATTATTTTTCAGGACCGAGAGAGTAGACTCGTAGCTCCAGAGAGACTTTTCCTGCCGTGTAGATCGAGTTGGCAAGAGAAGTCATGGCTCACAGGTCGGTCAGCTGGCACTTTTTGAGGGATGACCTAGTTAGGTTTTTTTGTATTTGATTTCCTTTTTGGAGTACTGTATAGACAAGGAAAAACTGACAGTTATGTAAATTATTGCTTTTGATGATATGCGAGAAAAAAATTATGGTTTCAAAATTTAGTGATTTTCATATTGATACCTTATGATTATTGATGCCATGTAAAGTGTTAGTGATTGCTCGTAGCGCACCCTTTTCATAGGATATGTATCGGGATAACCTACAGGCGTCCCGGTGTATACCCTATGGTAAGGGGGTGCTACAAGTGTAATACGTAGTACAGACTGTATTACGTACCCCGGATCATCCATGAAAGGGTAAAAATGAAGAAAATGCAGAATACCTTATTTTGGTTCTATTCAAAGTTTCGAAACAGTTTTTGATGTCGAAACGAGCTTCGATCTTTCCGGAACAATTGAAGAAGTTGTTCAATAATACTCGGTTTAGGCCTTTTTACAGTTTTTTCAATACGTAAGCTCTCTTAACGGGTCAGAGAACCATATGCTTACGATTTATATGAGCAATTGTAGGAGACCTTAACCTTTATATAGCTTCCATATCGGGCTTCTCCATCACAAGGTCGATATGGACCAGATCCATACTAAAAGGGATCTATTTTTCACCCCATTAATTTAAATCATTTATTGGAGTACTTTATTACCCTCATTTGGATCAAATTATGAAACTTAACTTATATTTTATTAAAAAAACCAAAATTATAATTAATAGTTGTCCACTTAATAGGAAAAAGACAAAAATGTCCCTAAGGACAAAAATGTCTAACATTCTCCCCCTTGGATAATTATTAATTACCATTTTTGTCAAGTTCAAAACAGTTTAAAAACTCAGTTAAGTCACATTACTATATTGGTACCAAATTTAAAAAACATTTGATCCAAAGGTAATGAAAGTTTTACATTCCGTCCTGTAAGGCTTTCGATACTGAAAAATATCAAACACATATGTCATGTGTGACACAGGTTCAATATAATCACGAATATCTAATACCTCACTAACATGAATGGAAAAAAAGGAGTGTCACAACATGCAACAAACTCTACATGCATAGTCAAGGAAGATACCAGTGTCTGCTTGACACTCTTCCATGATACTGCACCATCTTCCAACATAAAAATGTACTTAGATGTGGATTTGTGATTATTCGAACACATAGTAAAATCAGAGGATGTATACCCTGTGAGTTTTAAATTGATGACTTTCCTGTATGTCAACGTATAATTCTTGGTACCCTTTAGGCATCTCAATACTCGCTTAACTTCATTATATTGGCCCATACTTGGGTTGGTCAGATATCGACCTAGCAGTCCAACAACAAATGCAATGTTCGGCCTAGCGCACACCTGGGCATACTGGCTACCAACTGCACTAGAGTATGGGACATTCCTCATAGTCTCTCTCTCAACTTTATTTTTTGGACACTATGCCAGAGAAAACCTCTCACCATGAGAGAAAGGTGCTACAACAAGTTTACAATCAATCATATTAAACCTTTGTAGCACTCGCTTAATGTATAGTCCTTGTGAGAGGCTCAAGGAGTGTTGAGATTTGTCTCGATGAATCTGCATACCGAGGACAAAAGATTCTTCACCCAAATCCTTTATGTTAAAATGTTTGGCCAAAAGTTGCTTTACTTCATGCAACATGGTCAAATCATTTGACGCGAGCAAGATATCATCGACATACAATAGTATGAAGATGACTTTGCTCCCCTTGACTTTATAATATAAGCATCTTTCGACTTTGTTCTCCACAAAGCCGAATGAGGTCAAAACCTCATCAAACTTTAGGTACCATTGTTTGGAAGTTTGCTTCAAACCATATATTGATTTATTCAACTTGTAACTTGTTAGTTGCATCCTGATCCTAAAATCCTTTAGGTTGCTCCATATAGACTTCCTCATAAAGGTCACTATTTATAAAAGTAATCTTAACGTTCATCTGATGCAGCTCTATGTCATGATGAGCTACTATTTCCATATTCACTCTAAATGCATCCTTCGAGGATACAAGAGAGAAGGTAACATTGAAATCAATTTCTTCTCTCTGAGTGAATCCCTTGGCAGCTACATGTGCCTTAAAATGCTCAACTTAACTGTGTATGTCCTTATTGGTCTTAAATAGCCATCTGCAACTGACAAGCCTGTAATGTTGAGGTAAATCAACAAGCTCTCATACCTTATTATACCTCATAGAATGCATCTCATCCTTCATTGCTTCCCACCACATATCTACATGGGGTCCAGAAACTACTTCTGTAAAAGTAACTAAATCCACAACATGTCCTATATCATAGTCTTGTTCACCTAAATAGACTATATAATCTGATGAAATAACCGATTGCCTCTCTCTGGTAGGTCTGCGCAACTACATAGGCTCTTGTACCTCATAAACCTCTTCCTTTTTTTGTGCTTGTTGACGTCAGCAGTACTGTAGTGTTGACTGCACTGACGTCAGCAGTCATCAGTGGGACAAGCACTATAGCGAGAAATACAACTAAGAGTTTGGGAGACATTGATGTGATCTTTGTGGTTATGAAAAAACCTCCATTAATTGAACATTTTTTATATGAAGTTTTGAGTTCCTATATGCAAGTGTCATTCTTTCTACATATTTTAATTAATCATATTGACTCATGTTGACTAGGATCCAACTCTTTCAAATTAAACTTTAAAAGTAACAAAAGCACTATTGCAAACTATAATTAGCTTTTATGGTTCCTTCCATAATGTAGGTAGGTCCACAACAATAGCTTTTTAACAATTTTTAATTAATCTTTTTTCCTAATAATTTAAGATAAAACTTTATTAATTAATAATCAATAAGGTGTTGTGTAAGATATTTATATTAAATTACAATTAGAGTTTTCCAAGAGCATTTAAGCTAAATTTTAAATTGGACTCGTATATAAGACGATATTATTATAATATGTAGTACAGACCTTATTATATATTCAAGATCATATATGAAAGGGTAAAAACGAAAGAAATGTGGAATATTTATTTTTGATTCCATTCAGAGTTTCGAAGCAGTTTTTGATGCTGAAACGAGCTCCAATCTTCCCGAGACAGTTGAAGAAGTTATTCACCGACACTCATTTTAGGGCTTTCTACAGTTTTCTCAATACGTACACTCTCTTAACAGGTCAGAAAATCGTATGCTTACGATTGATATGAGCAACTTTAAAAGACTTTAACCTTTATATAGCTTCCATATCGGGCTTCTCTATCATAAGGCTGAAATGGACTAGGTTCACACTAAAAGAGATCTATTTTTCACCCGGGTTTCGACCCATTAATTTAGATCATTTATTAGGTCACTTTATTATTCTTATTTAGATCAAATTATGTAATTTAGCTGATAATTTATTAAAAAGCTAAAATTACAATTAATAGTTGTCCACTTAATAGAAAAAAGACAAAAATGTCCCTAAAGACAAAAATGTCTAACAATTATTTTATATCATTTTCAGAAATTGAAGTAATTTTTTTAGTTTCCAAATCACTTTCTTATTTACTCTTTTTAATGTGGTGCAACTCGTAATATTTTAATAATGTCGAATTTAAGACCCAAACGTTGCGTATTGACTTGTCTCTGAGCCACTTTTCTCACAAATTATAAGCAAGTCTAGATCATCAATGATAATTAACACCATCATATTTCTGCTCATTCAGATAACTTCATTAAATGGGCACCACTTTCAACTTTTATATGGAAATATTCTGCTTTGGATAGTTTCTGTTCATGTTGTCTGGGCAGGTTCGGTCGCCGATTTCTGTTAGCCTTTGTTTAACTGTTGTACTCTGTTCTTTTATTGAAGAACTGATGTACTCTGTTCTCCCTCTGTTATTGTTAGGCTTAAAGCTTATCGGCTACTATACTTCTTTCTTTTTGTTGCGACTCTTACGATTGTCTACTGAATAAGTTATTATTTTTATTATATAAATTCTGTTGAACTAAAAGTTATTCTATTAACAAATATTAATGTTAGGGAATAACATCTATTATCTAATTTAATTTTTTATAAATATTAATATGAATTTATATTTTTAACTTACTTTCATCTTGTTGTAATCTTTATAGTATAAAATGTATTGACGTTAATAATATTGTAAACATGAAATTGGTTTTGTAAAGGATTGCCAATAGAGTTCATTATTTTTGAAAGGATCATGAGAAAGTATACCAAAACGCTTCGGATACAAGCGGGCAAACTAAGAAAGAAATGTCAAAATACAATATTAACAATTGATTGTTAATTAATTAGCCACGCGCACTTAGCAGATTTGCCCACTATGGCCTGGCCGTAATATATGATAATCCAATGAAAGAGTTGCTGTGACAAAATTTCCATCCACAGCACGGTCGTGCTCTGTCCCGCAGCCGCCTGCGACTGAAATTGCTAATTCTATATGACCAGCTAACATACAGTATCTTTAGCACTTCTTTTTTCAGGGGGCCCATTCATTTTCACCCACCAACGTCAGCACTCTCTCTAGGATCTCTAACCTTTTGCCTTTCTTTGATTTGTCTCTTCCATCTGAAAACATTTATCTGTGACTCTGTTTCAAAACAAGAATATATTCTTTTGGCCTTTATTTTCTTTTTTCAAGATCAGTACTAACCATTCTTTGCTCCACCGCTTCAAAGGCAAAAGAAACAGAAATTCATACCCAGAATTCCTATTCCCTTTATTTCTTTCTCTTTTTAAAAAGGCACACGTTTCTAACAAAAAACAGTTTAATAAGTAGCATAAGTGTGCCAGTGGTGATGATTCTTTTCTTTATGCTTCTTCTTCTTTGATTGAATGTTCCTGAAGTTTCACAGAAGAAGAGACTTCGAGACATGGAACGTCTAGTTCTCGATGGTGTCATTAGCAGATTGCTTGAAATCAGGGGAAAACCAGGGAAGCAGGTTCAGCTTTCTGAATCTGAAATAAGGCAACTTTGCTTCACGTCTAAAGAGATTTTCTTGAAGCAACCTAATCTTTTAGAGCTTGAAGCTCCTATCAAGATATGTGGTATCTCCTTCCCGTCCCATATTCTTTTAGCTGTTGTTATAGATAACCTGGAGTGATTAATATTATTTGCTTTCTATTACGCTTGCAAATTTAAACTATTTTCATCATCTGCGTGATTATAGAAGTGAATTTCATTAGAGTCTGAGTTAGCCCTGTTTCGTATGTGCAGGTTGATGTATTACATCAATCATACGACTTTACTAGTACAATTTACCAACTATGTTTTCCAAATTACTGTCAGGAATTTGTAATCGCATCAATCATCCCCTTTTGTTGAGTTTGGTTGGAGAAATTGAATAGTTATAAATACATAGATTAATTCACGTATCTGACTGTCAAACATGCTCTAGTAAATTACCCTAAACGGAAAATTTCCAGGTTCGAAATAATCTTAGGTTGGATCTTTCTTTCTGATGAAACACATTAATGTTTGATAGAGTTTTATTAGTTTGGTAACTGAACTATTTTCATTTCCACAATTGTTCCTATCCATTTCACTATCATTCTACAACGATGTTCCCCACATGATAAGATTCTTATTAATGAGATTGTGAAGGTTGATGGTTGTTCCAAGGTCAGTCTTGGTAATAAAGTTGTATGATTATTACGTATACAGCCGGCAAGAAGCTGCTAGGCCATTCGACTTTTGAGAACGATGCTGAAAGTATAAAATTGAGAGCCACTGTTAGAGATGACATTCATATAAAGTTGTCTGGTTATACTCTTCCTTAGTTTGAATTGCAGGAAGCGCGCAGATTATTTATGGTCTGTAAAAAAATCTTGTAAAATCCTCGGATTTCCAACAAAAGACGGCTGAAAATCTGTCTTTGGTGTGTTTCATTTTACTTTCTTTATGATACCCAGGTGACATACATGGACAATATTCCGATCTTCTGAAGCTGTTCGAATATGGCGGTCTGCCTCCTCGTTCTAATTACTTATTCTTAGGTGACTATGTTGATCGAGGAAAGCAAAGCCTGGAAACAATCTGCCTTCTCCTTGCATACAAAATAAAGTTTCCTGAAAACTTTTTCCTACTTAGGGGAAACCATGAATGTGCTTCTGTAAACCGTATATATGGATTTTATGACGAGTGCAAACGAAGATTCAATGTCAAACTCTGGAAATTATTCACAGATTGTTTCAACTGCATGCCTGTGGCTGCTCTTATTGATGAAAAAATCCTGTGTATGCATGGCGGCCTTTCGCCTGATCTGTACAATTTGAGTCAGATAAGGAATATTCGAAGACCTACTGATGTTCCAGAGTCTGGCTTGTTGTGTGACCTCCTATGGTCTGATCCCAGTAAAGAAATTCACGGTTGGGGACCGAATGATAGGGGTGTTTCTTATACCTTTGGTGCGGATAGGGTGATAGAATTTCTTCAGAAACATGGATTGGATTTAATCTGTCGTGCCCATCAGGTTTGTATCTGATTCAATTATGCCCGAATGTTACCAACTGCTTGCCTTTTAGATCACAGTTGGCAGTTCTTTCTCTTGTATTGGCAGGTTGTCGAAGATGGATATGAGTTCTTCGCAGACAGACAACTTGTAACGATATTCTCAGCACCAAATTACTGTGGAGAGTTTGACAATGCTGGTGCCATGATGAGTGTTGATGAGAATCTTCTGTGTTCATTCCAAATTCTGAAGCCATCCGAGAAGAAGCCAAAGTTTAGCTTTGGGAGCACAGGTTCAGTTAAGCCTGGAATGTCTCCAGCTAAAATAAAGGTACAACCTTACTTATTTGTAAAATTCCCTTGTCATGCTTTTTTCATTATGTTTGTTTTGCTTTACTGGAAGGAAAATAACATATGTAAAGGTTCCTACGGAAATTAGTTATTATATCCTTATTGAATCAGTTTCTCTAATAATCAGGATTATCGAAACAGTGTTTTTACTGATTAAGGATAAGGTTAATATGATTTCTCTAAACCCCGCTTATTGGTAAACCTTTTATTGGATTATTGTTGCTCTTGTAGTTATTATTATATACTTAATGATATGAAGGTTTGATGCTCTGACGTGCAACACATATGTCCGTCCTCCATTGAAGTTTATAAGTCCTATTCTTCAATGGTTCTGTTTCTCATTTGCTTAACTCAGTCGTAGGGGATGATTCTTTTTCTAAATTAAGTTGATTCATCACTACTCCACACGTTTTCATCGATCACTTGCATCTGTTTGATTGTTCCTTTTTTTTTTCTTTTTCCTTCTCGCAGTCACTTCTGTTCTAGCGGCAAAAGTACAAAGAATCGGATCCTGAGGAGATAAATAACAGAGATGAACATGGAACACAATGAAGGGAGTTAACGGGCAAGTTACTTAAGGTTGACACAGAGATGTTCATATCCCGTTAAATTTGGAAGTCTTTGATTGGTCATACAGTTTCCATAGTGATGTAATAATCACAGGACCAAAGATGAGGAGCTGACTATCCATCTTCTCAACTCGTTTAAGATTATCTGTTGGTTTTTTTTTCTTTCTTGTTTCTTTTTCACTCCTCTTATAAGCCATGAGAACTGAAAAACTATAAAGGTAGTTTCGCAAATTTTTCGATTTGTTTCTAACAAACAAAATAAATCAGAAAAATTAAGAAAACCAAAAATAAATCAACACTAAAAATTTGGTAACATAGTTCGACATATCTTGCCTACGTTTGTGGAATCATTACTCAGCTTAATAACTTTACCTAACTTAATATCTTTCACCGAAGTACAATAGATTTACCTAAGGTCTTATTGAGCCGATATTACTCAACCCTTGACACTATCTCTCAATCTTACTTTTTGTGAAAGAATTTCACACCTAATAATACGACCGATTCGTGTTAACCTCGTCAGAAAATTTTTCTAACTATTTTTACTCAAATAATAATTAATAAAAATAACTCAAGTATTTAATCAACTAAGAATTGAACAATAATATACTTGAGATAAAAGAAAGACTTCTCTGGTATTTATCTTCTCGAAATAATCTAGCTGAAATTCTTCACCATAGCTCACTCTTTCTTCACAGAAAAACAAGTCACTGTATTTCTTCAATTTATAACCAACACAGACTTCACTGTAGACAATATTTAGTGTATCCTCAACTCACACCCATAGCCACGGTTCAACTTTAGATCCATTACATAAACTAAAGCAAGAATCTAAAAAGTTAAAGGAAAAAATCAAAAGGTACAAGTCTTAATACAAAAATCAAATTTTTAGAGAAATTTGAAACATAAAAGGTCATTTCCAAGCACAAAATAAAGTCACTACTCAAAACCAAACTGCAAGTGCCAATGGCTTCCACCTATGAACTCGTCTTACTTCCTAAATAGATGAATTATTCATTCCTTACCAGCTTCCTTAGTGTTTACATACCCTACAAGGTATTTTAAACATGGATTGTAGAACCAGAATCAATCTACCATGTGTTATGATTAATATTAATCCTATTAGACTCATAATAAACAAATAAAACTTGAGTACCTTTCTTCTCGAGTCAATCTTTATATTTAGCTGTAGTCTTTCTTCATGTGTCCCCTCTTCTTGCAGAATAAACACTTTGATGACTTCTTTATATCGTATTGAGGAGCAATTTTTCCTTTTCCCTTATTTTTGGATTCATCCTGCCTCTTCTTTCTTGAAATGATCAAATTGACCCTTTCTCTCTCTTCCATCAACAATCTCTCCTCTTCTTACACACACATGGTCAACAGTTCATTGATCGACCACTTGTCCTTATGTGTGCTATACAAGATCTTGAAAGGACTGTATTGTTGAGGCAGAGTGTACAGAATTTAATGCACCAGAAAAGATTACAATATAGTAACCTCCAATGCTTTCAGCTGAGTCGCTATATCCCTCATATACTTGATATGATCACGTACGCCCTTTATCCTAGTGAGCCTCAAGGATGACAACTGCATAATCAAAATGTTGGCAAGGGCGTTATGAGATGTAGCGAATTGCTCATTAATGGCCTTCAATAGATCTCTGACATTACTATGATATTCGATAGAACTACGAATGCCAGCAGATATCTTGGTCTTTATAAACATCATGGAGAGATGATTAGATCTCTACCGCTTTTTATAAAGAGCAATATCTTTTAAAGTGTTGGTCTCAGTCATTTAATAGATGAATCTAGTGACATAAGACTTGCATGTGAGCCAAGGTTCTGCTTAGTTAGATTAATCCAAAGCTTTATGATAAAACTATTGAATTATGTTCTTTTTTTTAATTTCTTAAAAAATATAATCCGATATTTCATCATAATTAATCATACAAATATAGCATAATTCCTATTAGTAGATTTTATCATATCACGTATGATCAATTACAATTAATGATTTTATGTGATCTTAACACTAAATATATAATTGTAATTAATTTGAGATGTTGTGGCTACTCCCAATCAATTAAAATCATATGATCACTCACGTTATCTTAAGCTTTAAACTAAAGCCTAAACATTTGTATTAATTAATAAATATGCAAAAATTATTTAATCTAATTTTGCATGCATAATGATCTTGAATTTATGCACACAAAATTTTCAATTAATCACATGTAACTTGTGCAAATAATTAAACAATTATTACTAGTATATCAAAACTCAAATCCCAACATAAGACATACGTAATTAAAATTTAATATTTTCATAAAATATTAATACCAAATTGATTTTATAATTAAAAATCACAACATAAAGGTTAGGTCTTGATTAACCAATTAATCACTAATATTAACAAAATTAATATTAATAAATATTTTAAAAAAATTTGACTGTAGCCTTCAACCTCCAATCGAGTTGGGTGTGACTCGGTTGGACTCAATGGAGCTCCAATGCCCCAGACGAACAGAGGGCGCCTGAGGATGGATGAAGCTAGGCAATGGGACGACGTCGACCACACGACGTGCGTGAGACATCGAAGAACCATCCATACGACGTTGCATGGATGGCGACATCCAAAGCCATCACCTTTGGTCATCGTCCCTACTCCTCCTTCACAGTCTAGTCAATTTCGAGTGTTCCATGGAGCATCAAAAACATGATTCTAACGTCTATAGCATGTATAAAAAATGTCAAAAAAATCCAACAACCTCAAGCTCAAGTTTCGGCAAAAACCAAAAATAACATAGCAAAACAAAGACAAGATATTCAGTGGTTTATAAAGCAAGACATAGGCATCACTGAAGCTTTAATACCAAATGTAAATCAACACAACAACATGGCATGCATCTCATACAAAAACATTACGTAAAGATACATGCAAATTAATAATGTGTATAGCAACCAAAAACTCAATGGAAATAAATTCCTCCAGCCATTGACCACCGATGATCCTCTTTGTCTCTGTGTTTGAATCTTCTATGTGTCAAGGGTGAGAGATTGTGTTTCTTTTCATATTTGATTACTTTTTGCTTGATGCTTATGTTACATATCAGAAGTCAAATTGGAAATTCTTTAATTTAATGTTATTCATCTTATTATCTTTTGCATTGAGATCAATTGCAAATTATTTTTGCTTATTTTTTTCCATTTGTAAATATATTGCACCCAATGCAGATTGAAAAGTTTATGCCTTATGACTTTGCTTATAAAAAGAATTGAACCATTGTATTGTTAGTTTTTTAACTACATTAATTTATCTTTATTAAATGGTGGTTACAATAAAGTAATTAGTAGTTCATTCTTTAGATATATCGCATGTTTATGAGCATAGTTGTTTTGGAATAATTCTAACCTACTTATTGTTTTTTTATTTTCAGAAAGGTGATGACTAAGAGTGGATAAAGAAGTACTTAGTGAAAGATTTTAAAGTGTGTATATATATATTTTAAAAAATTTAATTGATACACTTATATTCCATATGAATTGGAGGAAGATAATATAGGTGCATATTTTATTTAATAATTTTTGGCTATTGTATTTTGAATATGTTAAAGGTTGAAATTTGTTAAGTCCATATGTACTATATGATAGCATATATAAATGTAATTGTTAGGTCATTTTCATTTGACAATATATATTTTAGGACATATATTAATGTATGTATGGTTACTTTTAATATTATATATTATTGCCTTAATGAAAATTAATGTATGTTGTTGCTAAAGACATGAAAAACTTTCATTTTTGTTATTAGAGACTATTGCCTAAAAAAATCTCATTCATTGTCTTATAAAGATTCAAACTTGTGTTATATCCATTTAACAACGTTGCTATAGTTTGAAATTATTTTGTTGCTTTGGTCAACATTTTAAGTAACATTATTCATTTTGATGTATAAAAAAAAATTGTGGTCTTACGCCTATAACATTGCCACTTTATGGTATGAATTATTATCCAAAGCTCTTTTTATTGTAGTGATAGATGAAGATAGTGTTTCCCAAATGAAGAAGTAGAGGATAATAGGTAGATGAAGATGATGTGGGTTTTTTTTAAAACAAAATGGATGAATTATGGTATATGTTATAGGATATGAGTTAGAAGTTCGGTCAATTAGTCCATATGGATTACTTGCCTTATATTATTTGACGTAGAGGCTTATATGTGATAGTTAAATGTAGTTTTATTTTCTAAATCAACAAAATAATGACAAAACTAACATTTTTGAACTTACTTGTTAGAGCTTTAGAAGGATAATCTCTTAATTGAAAAGTTTAAAAGGTTTAGAACTTAATTAAAAAAGATCAAAAAGTTTAACATTTTAAAATTTGTTATCCCTTTCTGTAAAAATAAAGTAGAGAATAGCAGTGGGTGAGGAAAGAGTATTCTTTCATCGTTTTGTATTGAAGCTTCAAAGGATTATTTATACACGAGACAATGCTATTCTATTGGTTGGTGACCCTAGAATCAAGGTAAAAACTAACTACCGAATCAGACAGTTGTGTTATTCCTTAGCTAAGTACAGTGACAGGCTGTGTCAAGAGGAAGAGCTATGTACAGGGGAAAACAAAAAGGAAAATTGGGCCCGATGGTGTTGTTGTAGCTAGCCCAGTAAAGTAGATGTTGTTGGGTCTTCTATCACGCCCCCTTCAAGTCGGTGGTTTGGTTGAAAACCAACAACCCCGACTTGACTAATGAGACTCCAAAACACGCGTGCGGGAGGGGTTTTGTAAAAAGATCAGCGAGTTGCTGATTGGTCTTCACGTGCTTCAGCTCGAGGAACCCTAAGTTCACACAGTCACTAACCAAATGAAGGTCGATCTCCAGATGTTTTGTCATTTCGTGGAAGACCGGATTCTTCAAGATGTGGATGGCTGCTTGATTGTCACAATATAAAGGTAAGGGTTTCTTGACCTGGATCTGGAAAGTTTCGAGCAACTGCGTCATCCATTTTAACTCGTAGGTCGTCGAGGCCAAACTTCTGTATTCTGATTCAACTGAGGAGCGACTCACCGTCGACTGTTTCTTCGTTTTCCAGGAGATCGACAATCGGCCAAGGAACACACAGTAGCCCGTTAAGGAGCGCCTGGAGAAAGCACAGCTTCCCTAATCCGCGTCAGAATATGCTATAAGGTGAGGGTTCTCTTCTGTTGCGTAAAAAATCCCCAAATTTTGGGTTCCGTTAAGGTATTTCAACACTCTCTTTGCTGTTGTCCAGTGTGGCATCCTAGGGTTACTCATGAACTGGCTGAGTTGTTATGTGACATACGTAATGTCAGGTCTTGTAAACCCCAAATACTGTAATTTTCCCACCAATCTACGGTATTCTTCTGGTTTCTCAAGTAACTCACCTTCGTCAATTGTCAATTTTGTGCCAGGGACTATGGGTGTTGCACAAGGGGAGCAGTCCAGTAAGTTGTGTTCCTTTAGGATGTCCCGAATATACTTGCTCTGGGTAAGCATCATTCCACTTTCTCCTCTTGCTATTTCAATGCCTAAGAAAAACTTTGCATAGCCCAAATCCTTGATAGTGAATTTTGCATTTAAGGCCTTCTTAACAACCTCCATTTGTTCTTCATCTACACCTGTAATTAGGATGTCATCCACGTATATAATCACTGCCATGAAGTCATCCTTTGTGCCCTTAGTGAACAGACAATGATCTGCTTCAGATTTAGTGAAACCCATTAAGGACAATGTGGAGGATAGCTCTTTGTTCCATTGTCTCCCAGCTTGCTTTAACCCGTAGATTGACCTGATTAATTTGCATACCTGTCCTAATTGGGCTTTGCTATAGCCTTGAGGTGGTAGCATATACAATTCTTCCTCTAGATAGCCATAGAGAAAAGCATCATTTATATCACATTGGTGTATTGGCCATTGCTTAGAGGCAGCTATAGCCAGAAACATTCTTATTGTCACAACCTTTGCTACTGGGGAGAAGACTTCTGAATAGTCAGCTCCCTCTTTTTGACAAAACCCCTTTGCTACAAGTCTGGAGTTTAGCTTATCCACGGTTCCATCTGAGTTATATTTTACTTTGTAGACCCATTTTGAGGCTATGGCCTTTTTTACTTTAGGTAGTTCGGTGAGCTCCCAAGTTCCATTTTTCTCAAGAGCGGACAATTGCTCATGCATAGACTGCACCCACCTTTAGTCCTTACTAGCAGATTCATAAGATAGAGGTTCAAACATTCTAGAGACATTACCTATGTAATTGCTGTAGCTTTTGCTATGTTCGATGTCTAGCTTGCTGACTCCTTCTTTCCTTGTTCCTGCAGGACAACAAAACCGTAATACTGCATTGCAATCATCAAGGGAATGAATGGACTGATGTGTTGTAGTTTGGAGGACATAATCTTGCAGGTATTTTGGAGTTGTGTGTGGTCTGTTGCTTTTCCTTTGTGGGACATTATTAGGTTGATCATTTTGGGTTGGTAAGATGTTTTGTGATGTATAGTTGGGTGGCTCATGATCAGGTGGCAAGGGGTCTTGTTCTGTTGGTAGGTGGTCGACTATGGTAGGCATTTGTGTGGGAAAGTCTGCATTTTCCATGGTCAAGGTGTTAGTAAACAAGGGTTCAGGTTCTCTTATGGCATTTGTATCACTATCTGCAAAGGGAAAGACTTTTTCATGGAACATTACATCTCTTGATACAAAAACTGACTTGGTGTCTAAATCCATAACCCTATAGGCCTTGTAATCGGGCATGTATCCAAGGAAAACACATCTTTTAGATCTAGGATCCAGTTTAGTTCTTTTGAGTGTTTTGTCTAGGGCAAAACAGAGGCAACCAAAGACTCTGAGGTGTTTATAACTGGGTTTTTTTTCTGTGCAGCCTCTCAAAAGGACTCCTCCACCCTAAGACCTTGGATGGAATTCGGTTTATTAGGTAAGTGGCTGTTAACAAAGCTTCCCCCCAATACCCCTTAGGCAATTTTGTTTGGAAAAGTAGGGCTCTAGTAATTTGAAGCAAATGTTTGTGTTTGATTTCTACAACACCATTTTGCTGTGGTGTGTAGGGGTTGCTTTTTTGGTGTTGGATTCCCATCTCCTTAAAGGTGGTAATGCACTCTTGATTTATAAATTCCCTTCCATTGTCCGTCTGAATTTTTAAAACTTTGGTATCAAATTGTCTCTCAATGTTCTTAAGGAAGTGCTGTAGCGCCCCCTCACCGTAGGGTACACACCGGGACGCCCGTGGGTCGTTCCGACGCATATCCCACAGTTCGGAA
>JAOTIZ010000203.1:45924436-45935180 GCA_027123425.1 Erythroxylum panamense | reverse complement strand
GTTGTTATTTTATTAATTGAGTTAATAATTTATTAGTGGTTAGTTTAATTAGTAGTTTTAGTAGAAAACTCCAAAACCCCCTTTTTAATTAATTTCATTCGTTCTTTGGCATTTGAATAGAATCAATTTATTCCATTCCCTGTGGATCAACCCCATTTACTACTGTGCGCAATTTATATTGTTTGGTGTTTGGGAATTATTTTTGGTGGATTCGACACCCATCAGTGGCGGTGAACATTGACCTTAGCACTCCTCTCCGGCCCGTAGTGGAACTAGATGGGGAAATCATTAGGGTAGCGTATGAGGGCCTCCCTCAGATTTGCTTCGACTGCGGCAAGGTCGGGCAAGGAGAAAACACCTGCCCATCGAAATTGAATGCCAATCCAGCTAACGAGCAAACCACTAGCGACCCGACAACCTCCACCCGACCAAACAATCAGGAAGTCGACTTACTAGGAGACCCCCAACCAGACGAATTTGGTGCCTGGATGCAGGTTACTCGCCAACCCCGCTGACCTCCATCACACGATACAACCCAACGGCTCGCATGCACCAACGGCTCTCCGCATGTCACCTCCACCGGCTCGAGATTCATGGCTCTATTAGAGAAAGAGTTGTTAGGTTTTGATGCTCACAACCCTCAATCAAGCGTCGAGACCCCAATGATTTTGGCTCATCAGTCGACGCCCCCAACCCCTTTTGTTGCCAAATCCCTAGAACTTTTGAAGCTTAAAGAAGGCAGACCAAAATGCATGTCGTCCCAGGGCAGACGCGGTTCTAGCAACGCCATGCTCAAAACAACAGCGTAAGCCTCTCCCTAGGTCCACACGGCGTCGTCCTCTTCCCTGACGCAAGGCCCAACTGTGGGCTGGACTGGACAGACCCTAGCAATGGGCCAAGCTGAACTGCCACCCTCCAAACCCTCTAAACCCCTATTCCAAGGCCAATCTTCTTTAGGGCCCGCTCCAATAACACCCCACAGCCTTCCTTTGAACCATATAGCACTCACAATCCCCTCCCACGCTGACCTTATAATTCACGATACTACTATTCAACTGGACAATAATGGGATTGACAGTTGCCAGGATATGTAGCAAGAGGACCCTACCCACACTAACTCGACTTTGGTGGCCCAATTACAAGCAATACCCCTACCACGACCTCCCGACCCCGAGCGCTGTTCAACTTCAATTATGGAAATACCTGGTCCAATTGATGACCTCATGGTGGAGTCTACTGCGGCCCTCCTGCCCGATCAAGGACAGGTGTTGGACACGAGCCCTACAAGCTCGTCGGTTGATTAAATTCCACTTTTTTAATCTCCATGTCCATATTAATATGGAACTGCCAAGGGGCTGGAGGCTGATCCTTCAAACCCACACTAAAACACCACATTAGAACCCATAAGCCGAGTCTTATTGTTTTAGTGGAACCTCGTATTAGCAGGACACAAGCGACGACAATTATTAGGAGTTTGGGTTTTACCCAATCTTTTCGGGTTGAAGCAGAGGGTTACTTGGGCAAAATCTGGCTCCTCTGAAAAACCGACATCGAGGTTCGTATTCAGTTAGCTCATCGTCAATTCGTGCATGCACGAATTGTGTGGGGGACAGTGTCGTTCAATTTCACAGCTGTATATGCTAGCCCTACGTACTCTCTCCAGAAGTACCTGTGGCATTATCTGCGGAGTATCGCCAGGATTACGGACAGGCCTTGGCTTATGGACGGCGATTTCAATTCAAAATTAGAGAGTATCGACAAGCGTGGTGGGTCTCGTACCCAACCGGTGTTAAATACCTCCTTTAGGGATTGTGTGCAAAGCTGCCAGCTCTAGGACTTAGGTTTTTTTGGTTCTAGATTCGCCTGGAGGCGAGGTTCAATCCTCGCACGACTGGACCGGGCCTTCTGCTCTCATGATTGGCACTCAACTTTCTCCCACACCACGGTTTCTCATTTACCTTTCCTTAAATCGGACCATAGGCCGCTCTTAGTGACTATTAACCGTCGCGAGCAACCAACGCCTACAGTCAGAGCTTTCCATTTTCAATCAACTTGGTTGACACACTCGAATTTTAACCGATTTGTCGCTGCTAATTGGTCTCCCTCTAATATTGACCTTAGCAGCGACATCAAAGACTTTGCGGATCGCCTACAGCTATGGAACTACACCACTTTTGGGAATATTTTTCATCAAAAGAAAAGTCTCCTGACCCGACTCGAAGGCATCCAAACTTAGCTTGACGCTAACAACTAGACCTCTCTCTGTGACCTCGAAGAACACCTCCGAATGGAGCTGGAATAGGTTCTTTATCAAGAGGAACTTTATTGGCACCAACGATCCCGGAGCCAATGGCTTAGTCAGGGTGACCGAAATACCGAATACTATCATGCCATCTCCATGATCAAAAAGAGACAAGCGTCAGTCACCTTCCTAAAAGATGAGAACAGGATTATGTGGTCAGGTCCTCAAAACATCAGACAACTCTCGCAGAACTTCCTTGCGAGACTTTACACCAAAGAGAGCCACCATTCCATGGATCCGCTGATACATGGTCAATTTCCTCGTCTTTCCCTGTTTGACATCCAAGAGTTGGACCATCTTCTCCATCCTAATGAGATCAAATTGGCGATTTTCAGTATGACACCTAACAAAGCCTCAGGTTTTGATGGCCTACCCGCGTTATTCTACCAATCCCAATGGGAGACAATGGAACATACGCTAAGTACTTTCTTTCAAAGAGTTTTTAGGCACGAAACCTAAGAATCCGGACTTAACTGCACCATTATGGTGATGATACCAAAGATCTCCTCTCCCACTTCTATTACCCAGTATAGGTCCATTGCCCTTTGCTCTGTGCTCTACAAAGCCATCACCAAAATTATTGTTAATTGGCTCAAACCCTATATCGACGGTCTGGATGCTCCTACCCAATGTAGCTTCGCCTCTGGCCACTCGATTACAGATAATATCATAATCGCCCAAGAAGTTATTCACACCATGAAACGAAAAACTTGACGCAAAGGAATCATGGCCATCAAGGTCGATCTTGAGAAAGCATACGACCGGTTGTCTTGGGATTTCATCCAAGATACTTTATTTGATGTCGGCCTCCCCGCTTCGCTTATCAATCTCATAATGAAGTGCATATCCTCGGTCTCCCTTCAAGTTCGATGGCACGAAGAACTGAGCTACACTTTTCATCCTTCTGTGGGAATTCGCCAGGGAGACCCCTTGTCACCCTACCTCTTCGTCCTATGCATGGAACGCTTAGGACACATTATTACGAAAGCTGTGACACAAGGCCACTGGCGACCTATCAAATTGAGTATGGATGAGCTACCTCTGTTCCATTTGTTCTTCGCTGACGACCTCATCCTCTTCTCTGAAGCCTCCAGGACTCAAGTCGATGTGATTAGAGATACCCTCACTTCTTTATGTGTTGCTTCTGGACAACAAATTGGTCAGGTTAAATCTCAGTGTTATTTCTCCAAGAATGTCCCGATTTCGACATCCCACAGTTTAATCCAAGCTTTGGGGTTTAACCGGACCAGTAACCTAGGACGGTACCTCAGAGTTCAACTTCTCCATGAATGCGTTAACAAGCGCACTTACAAACACATTCTAGATAAGGTTCATCAACGACTTACGGGTTGGTCTGCCAAGCTGTTTTCCTTCGTGGGTCACCTCACCTTAACTCAATCAGTCCTAGCAGCGCTGCCCAGCTATACTATGCAGATAGTCCGGTTGCCCCGCTGTCTATGTGACGACCTGGAAAAGGCTATGTGACAATTTTTATGGGGTTCGTCCAATGGATCCAAGTCGATTCAGTTAGTTAACTAGGATAAAGTCTGTCAACCAAAGGAGTAGGGGAGCCTTGGCATTCGCAAAATCCGTGAAACCAATGATGCCTTGTTGGCCAAATTAGGATGGACTCTGGTGGCCAAGCCACATGCTCTATGGGTTCAGGTGCTATCTGCGAAATGCAAATTTGATGCCACCACCCTACCCACCACTTTAGACAATAAGGGTGGCTCCATGATCTGGAGGGGCATAAAGGCTACTTGGCATTTAGTACTCCAGGGGTTGACATGGGTGCTTCGCAATGGTGCTCGAACTCGATTCTAGCTAGATCCTTGGGTTAAAGGCATGGAACCACTTATCAACCACGCTCTCACCTCCATCCCCGGTCCGACTACCAACCTCAATGTTCAACACTTTGTGGACAGCATTGGGAATTGGAAATGGGGTGACATTTGCGACGCCCTCCCGATCGAGATCTCTCAGGCCATCACAGGAACCTTTCCACCGAAACCGTACCTAGGATCTGACAAGTTAGTTTGGGGCCCGTCTGATTCCATACAATTCACTATCGCTTCCACCTACTCCATAATAATGGATCACGAAGACATTGTAGGCAATGGATTTCGGAAGGCTATCTGAACTTGGCCTAGACCACAATGTATCAGATCCTTTCTCTGGCTCCTCGCTCAAGACGGTCTCCTCACTAATCAACACCGTGCCCGGCGACACCTTACTACGGATGGATCTTGCCCTCACTGCGATCTTGAAGAATCCTCGCAACACACCATGTGGGATTGCGTCAAAGCCCGCCAAATGTGGGCCGCGTTTCCTCCACACCTTATAAACAGTGTTTTTTTCACCATGTCAGCACGCCAGTGGATTCTTACCAATCTCCAAACCCACTAATGGATGTTTGGACATGATTGGTCGACTTTATTTGGTGTCACATGCTGGCTCCTCTGGGGCTGGCGTAATAAGTTCATTTTTTATGCTCAGTTTTTGTGGCCCTCCTCACCTATTTCTGTGATTTTGTCTTTTGCAAATCAAATCTGAAAGTCGACCGATTGGCCACAGCGCGGGGATGCGGGACAACGGCTCCGCCAAACACATCTCATAGGATGACGACCACCTCCTACCGGGTGGGTCAAGTTACACACCGACAACCCTTGCAACTGTTCCTCTTATTCCGCCACCGCTGGAGGCCTTCTCCCGATCAGCATGGGAAATTGGCTTGGAGGCTTTGTCCAAAACCTCGGATTGTGTTCTCTGGTCTCCGCAGAACTCTAGGGAGTATATACTGGACTCATGCTGGCGTTGAGCTTAGGCTATCGACGGCTTGAACTTGAGGTGGACTCGGAAGTGACACTTAATATTCTCTCCTCTTCGCCCCGACGGTCCGAGACTCACAATTCCATAATCACAGGGATCAATGAACTATTCACAAGGATCTGAACTGTGGTGCACCAGCATATCTACCGCGAGGGCAACCGATGTGCTGACTGGTTAGCGTCCTATGCTAAGCACTTTGAGCTAGGTACCACTTATTTTGACACTACACCTATTGGGTGCCATGTACTCCTCTTGGAGGATCAGTCGGAACTCTGTTTCCCTCGACTCATTATGTAATGTGTCTTTTCCCGATTAATTAAAAAAAACAATTTTTCTTAACAAAACTATATTTATTGCAACATGAGTTCATTTTCTAACTTAATAAACAATTTACTTTCAATTAATTTCAAAACATTATCCTGAAAATATAATTTACATTTCAATTTGTTGATGATGAGTATACATTTTATATTCCATAGAAAAAGTACAGCTGAATTTGATCGTTCCCTTCAATTTTATAAAATACCATGTTGCCTAACAATTTATTTTTTTCATAGAATATTGAAGCAATTGTTATACGGACATGTTGAAAAATAAAATAAATGTAATATAAATCAAACAATAACTATATTTAACTACAATGAAATAATTATAAATAGCAAAGTTAGTATCTTGAAAATTTTTAAATTAAAGATAATATAGACATATGATTCAGCCGTACATATGAGGAGAGAGCTAACATCAGAGTGAGAAAACTCTTGACACACTACAAGATATTACAAGTGGAAGATCGATCATGAGACATACTAGAAGGAACGAACGAGTAGACATTACATATGTATGCATGATTAAGGATATTCCCAACAATAAGCTCTTGAAGGAAGAGATGATCAGCCGAGACGAAAACCAAGTTACAAGTCAACGTCAAGCGTGTCAAACACTTAGCAAATATATAAACTTCCTCCGAATACGCCACACCCAAAACCCATTTAAGTGTATTTGATACGAGAATCAAGGCCCTGCAGTTACCGCAAAGTTGGTTGATGTAAAGTAACAAGACAATGAACTAGAATCCAGAATAATGACGCTGGAAGGAATTAGAGATTTCTACAGGGGCTAAACATAAAAATATTAATGAGTTTATAATTAGTAAAGCTCAATTATTTAAATGATTAGTTCTATTTATTTTGACAATAGTTAACCCAAGCTTAATTTTTGTTAATAGATTCTACACTCTGTTCATATTAAAAATTCTAATATAGTATTAGAGCTAATAATTGTCTGTCTAAATGTCCAATCCCAAAGGTCCGGTGTGGTTATCATTGCGTTTATTTTAAATAATAATTGGATATTCAGTCCTAGTTGCACTTGAGGAGGAGTGTTATAGTATTTCCTATTGACTAAATATGAAAATGTTAAAAGGTTTATAAGTGATAAGGGTCAATTACCCAAATGACTAGTTATAGTCATTTTGACAATGATTGACCCAAGGTTAATTCTTATTAATAGGCTCAACATGTATTGAAAATTCTAATACAAGGAACCAAAGCGAGCTTCAACAATAAATAGAAAATTGTGATGTTACCATTTTTGCTTCAACTGTGGTCCATGTCCATTTTGAGCTGCCATGGCTGTCTGACGTCCGATGACTGGCATTCCTGCGATGATTGATTCTCAGATATAGGACAAAACTGGGGAACAGAAAATGAAAATCTACTTGTGGTCTGCTTCTTAGCTGCTGAAGATTCAGCTGTAGAGCACAAGTCTTCAACTGCTCTCGAGGTTGCCACTAAGTTGTTATAACCATTAGGCTTTTCAGGTTCAGGTCTTTCCTCTTCCATCGATTTCGGTCTCTTCCTAAAAGCTGGATTGTTCTGGCAATTCTGGATCGTGGGAACCTTCTGATCGTTAGATGAAATGGTAGGACATGGTGCCTTTTGCTTTATGTCGACGTTTGGAATAGAAGAATTTTCTGCACTATCTGCATTATCCACAACCACTTCAAGCTTTTCACTCGAGTTTGAAGACCTTGCAGCTGCTTCTGCTTCCCACATTTTAAATATAGCTTCGGTTAGACGTTCTTTAGCCAAGTCGATTTCAATTATTGGTTTCGGATAGTTTAGTCCCAGCTCCACTCCTGCAGCTTTAAGCACATTACTGGGTGCATCCCAAGGATTATGGATCCACTCGGTTGGCATTCGTGCTAGCTCAGGTAGCCACTGCCTTACATATTCACCCTCAGGATCATATTTGGAGCCTTGAACCTGAGACAAGATGAGTCTGCTCAATCAGATAATTGATTCTCAGTGAATCCCTAAAGAAGATTGTTATCCCTGCAAGGGATGATTTTTCTTGTTCATGTCTAAGGCTCAGTCATGATTATGCAGATACATCCTAAGATTATTCTTTCCTTTCAAGTAATGAGATTATGAGTCTTGCTCATAACTGAGCACTCTTGAAAGACGGAATGCACAAAAGTATGATATTTTACCTCTGGGCTATCCAAACGTTCAAGTTCGTGACCATCTGGTAAGCTTCCTGAGATATACTGCCAACCAAGAATATCACTTTCCAAGTCTGCATCCAAAAGCGTGTCCCAAAAATACTTCATTCCCCATCTCCATGGTAGAAGCAGAACTTTTACAGCAAAACTTGCAACGATCACTCTTATCCTATTATGTAACCAACCAGTTGCCCACAGTTCACGCATTCCTGCATCGACCAATGGATAACCAGTCCGTCCCTGTCTCCAAGCCTTGAAATGATCCTGACTAGCGTTCCAAGGAAAGTGCCTCAGGTTGCTTAGATATGATCTCTCATGAGTGAATGGAAAGTTGAAACAAAGATATCGGGAATACTCCCTTAGCCCGATGGACCTAAGAAACAGGGTCACACTTTCTATCCCAACAGAATTCTCTTCTTTTGTCCAGAGTATGTGTTTCATTCTTACACATTGGAAGACCTTCCTCACGCTAAGTTCTCCAAAATGCAGGTATGGGGATAAGAGTGAGGTGGAATTCCCTCCAACTCTCAGCCTGTTCTTTGAATAATCAATTAGGTGCTCTTCAACAAATTCACTTAGTACCTTGTCTGCATTAACCCAACCTGGAGACCACCCTTTTCCTAACAAGGAATTGCTAGCCTTTTTTGTTTCATTTTCAAGTCCCAATTCCTCAACTAAACATTTCTTAACTTTCCCTGTAGCTGGTGTTATCCTCTACGGCAGAAGATGTGACACTGGTACTGTTTGCATGCGCAGGCACTTTCTCCAATATGCATCAAACTTTGTAAAAGTGTGTCCTTTTTCATCATATATTTACTGTGGATCATACAGTAAATCTCCATTATAGCTCTCCACAAAAATTCCCATCTCCACAAGCTTTTCTTTGATGCTATGATCACAAACAACGGACACTGGATCATACAGATGATTGAATACTACCCTCGTTGCTCCAATGGAGTTAATGCAATCTAGAAGTGCAGCAAGTGTACTTTGAGTCTTCATGAGCATAAGTTCAACCCCAAGAGATTCCAAAGAATGTCCCAAGTGGATAAGAGACTGCTTGAGCCACCACCTTCATACCCGACCAGGGTAGAACTGATCTTCTTTTTTAGGACACCATATATAAACAGCAAACACAGAACCATCCCTTGCTACAGTAGTTAATGTAGGATTGTCCTCAATTCTAAGATCCCGCCCAAACCAAACTACAGTCTTATTGCTACCCATCATAGAATAATCTCAGATTTTAGGATAAAACTGTAGCCTTAAATCTCATGAGATCTAATTAAGTTGCCACTCCACATCTTAGTTCCAGTGCAGAGATTAAGATCATGTGAGAAATTGTCCTTCCTAGTATCAACAGTCAAACAAGATCAGCTAATCGATTCAGAACCAGGAAAAATCATAGTCTTTGCAAGAAGCTCCTGCTTGTTGTCTATGATACCAAAACCTTGAAGTTCGAAAATCTCAGACCAAAAATTTTGGTTGTTTACCACCAAAATCAAAGTTTATGATTCTGCTAGAAACTTTCCTTGAATTCTTCCAACCGATCAAACACACCCAAATTCATGTATCACCAGTTGCATATCTTCCATTCATCGCTATTCAAACCCCAAAATTGATGACTAATTCTGCTACCTTTTACACTCCTTTCATAATCTTCTTACTCAGCATGAATAGCATTTGTAACGTTAAGAATAATACCAGCAGAAATAAAGAATGATATCATAATACCTAAAAAAACCCCAGTATAAGCGTGTTGATTAGCAGGTATTTTAATCTGTGCAAAAGGTTCTTCATTCTCCATTGCAAATTAATCTTTTGAAAATTGATTTCAAGGTTAATTACATTAGGAATGTTTTAGAAGTTAATTTAATTTTTCAAGATGTTGAATTATTTAATTAAATTAATCATCAAATCAATTCCAAAATTATCATAATTGTAAATCTTAATTTGATTAAAATTAATAATTATATTGATTCCTAATTGATTTAGAAAAATAGTTTCTAAAATTAGAATTAATTAGTTTCAATTAGATTGAAATTAATTAATTAAAAAAGTTGTTTTTAAAATTAGAATTAATTATTTTCAATTATATTGAAATTAATAAATTAGACTTCTTGAATTTAAGAAAAATGTTTTATTAAATGATTAAGAAAATTGTTTCTTAATTAAATTTATTTATTTCAATTTAATTGGGATAAATTAAATTTATGATTTTATTTGTTTAGATAATTATTATTTAATTAGAAATTGTTTCTTTATTTATGAATAATAAGTTTCTTGACTTTTAGATAAAGTATTTTTCTTGATTAATTTTTGAAAAGTGTTTTCATTTTACCCTGTGTCCTAGATATCGAATTGTTGTTTTGAACTTGACTTATCTATTAACCCGTTTAAATTGTGTTAATTATTAATTCGTTAGTTGATGAATTTCATATTAACTTTTATTTTTTTAAAATAGGTTCTCTAAGAAGAAAAAATCTCATGGATTCTAGTGTGAATAAGAGAAAAAGAAGCCCAACTAAGATGAGGACCATTGCTTTGAATGGTGATAATCAGATTGAAGTCAAATTCAATGACAAAGGTCAACCTATCGCCCAAGAATCTGTGCAGTTATCTTTTTTCTTAGGAGCTCTTGCATGAGAAATTGTACCATATACAATTCATGATTGGAGAAAATTTCCTTCTGACATGAGAGAAATATTATGGAAATGTATTCAGGCATTGTATGAATTTCCATGCTTCATATACAAATATCTATTAAATAGTGCTTGTTGTAATGATTTAATTATCTCTCTTAGGCAAGATATATGTTAGAAGAAGAGTGGGAGAAATGCTATGCGTTTATAGAGATGGGTGGACTTTGGAGAGCTTCAAAGTCAAGGTTGGTTACCAAACTTAAGATGGCCAAAAATAAAGAAGAGAGAATGACACTCAAACCAGATAACATTAACAACATGAGTGAATGGAAAAGGTTTGTGGCTGAAAAAACAAGTCCAAAGTTTCAGGTAACTATACCATTGCATGCAATGGCTCTTAAATTAAATTTATTTATGTTCTCTTATTTATGTTCACTTGAATTTTTACTATGAAATCATTGTATTGTT
>JAOTIZ010000203.1:45906813-45916884 GCA_027123425.1 Erythroxylum panamense | reverse complement strand
TTTGTTTTCTTTACTTTTCTTCTGTTTTCTTTTGAGCAATGGACATTCAGACTTGTAATGTCTTGGTTTGTTGCACTTGTAGCAGATGATAGATGTTTTCTCATTCTTGACTTCTTTGCTATTCTTCTTTAAAAAAATCTTTATTTCCTTTTGATTTGTTTTTCCACATCTTTCTAATCTTTCTTGAAATGAAAGACAATTCATCATCATTTTTCACTTGAATCTTGATCAGACTCACTGGTATCATTATCCTTGATTTCTTCAATCTTTAATGCTTTCAAAGATGTACTTCTATTTTTTTTGGTTATTTTGATTTTTCTGACCAGCCTTTAATACGATAGACTTATCTCTTCTTGGTTTATCTTCTGCATCCAGCTCTACTTCATATATCTTCAGTGAAATAAGCAATTCATCTAGCTTCAGCTTGCTTAAGTCCTTAGCTTCTTGTATTGCTATAACCTTGGGTGTCCATCTTTTAGGTAGACTTCTAAGAATCTTCCTGACATGATCTTGATTATTGTAGATTCTCCTAAGAGCTTTAAGTCCATTAAAGATTGTTTGAAATCGTCCAAACATCTGATCAATAGATTCCTTATCTTTCATTTTGAACAATTTATACTGATGAACAAGAATATTGATCTTAGACTCTTTCACTTGATTTGTGCCTTCGTGTGCAATGGCTAATGTGTCCTATATCTCCTTTGCAGATACGCGTTTATGAACCTTATCATATTCACTTCTGCTTAGGGCACAACTTAGAAAGAACTTGACCTTTGAGTTCAACTGAAATCGAGCTTTCTGATCGGCTAACCTTCTGTCACGAGAGATGATATTGCCTTCATTATCTATTGGTGTATATGGACCATTCTTGATGATATCCCAAAGATCAATATGTGTGGAATCTATGAAGAGCTGCATCCTGTCCTTCCAATAATGATAATCCTCACCATTGAATGCAGGAGGTCTTGTGACTGAGGCACCTTCAGCTATAAAAACATATGATTCAGCCATGGATCTTTGTCCTCACTTTGCGATAGTGTTTCTTGGAAATCTCGCTCTGATACCAGCTGAAGCAAAATCACTTGTTAATATAGAAATTCGATATAATATGTAAACTACACAAGAAAGGGGGTTGAATTGTGCAATTTTTTTGAAAATATTAATCTTTTGAGACTTTTTGAATTTCTTTACAAAATTTAAATGATTACTAAAACACTTTGCTAAAGTTGATAAGCAATGCAATTGCAAGTAATATTATCTACTCGTCTAACACAAGAAAATTAAAAGATACAGGTTAGAGAATAGACATTGCGATTTTATACTGATTCACCCCAAACCTTGGGCTACGTCCAGTCCCCAGAGTTTTTCTGAGATTTCACTATACTGTTCAACTTTACAAGTATTCTTTAAACACGTAGAGCCTCTTTAGGTTTCTCTCACAAAGTATTCTTTATCAGCTATGTTAGCCTCTCCAGGCTCTAGCCTTCCTTTCTCTCTCTAAGAAAAGTATTTTGAGCTTTCACGTTATAGATGTGTTTGCTCACTTCTTTTGCACTCTGAATACATAATTTTTGCTAATATCAAAACGTTCAAGAGTAATTCTCTATCTTTGTGTAGTTTTCGACTAGAACTAATATTTATTGCCTAAGTCTCCAACTGTCTTCTTGATAACTGCTTCTTGAATCTTCTAGAAACAGTTATTAGTTGAGTCCTGTAACTAACTCTAACTAATTAACTGACTGACGTTTTAGAATATCTTCCTTTTGTATCGTCTGGAATAACTTTTCTTCTGTTACTATATTTCGTCTATTATTCTGCTTCGTCTTATGCTTCAACTTCATCTTATGCTTCGTCTTATACTTCAACTTCGTCTTATGTTGCTGCACTTCATCTTATATTGCTGCACTTTGTCTTATGTTGCTCTATACTTCATCTTATGTTGCTGCGCTTCGCCTTATGTTGATCTGCGCACTTAACAAACCCATCAAAATAGGTTATTCATTTATAAGATTATTATTATTTGATTATCATCAAAATTAATAGAAGTGAAGTCCTTTTGACTTATTATGGATAATTCTATGCAGATGTCTTCCACCACGACAATATATAGAACGACCCATCTTCAATTTCAGGAACACAATCTGCAGAAAAATATTTATATAAATCCATCATATTGTAAGAAATCCTAACCCTTTTCTCTTTCAAAAACCTTGAAAGAGAATATGTCAATAATGGGTTAGAAGAAAAGGTCGAACTTGAAACTAAAGTCTGAGTTGAACTGCCTGCATCTCGATCATGAGTTTTTTGCATTCTAACTTCATAATCATGAATGTATGTAGACGCTCTTGAGCTACACCACTGTACAATGCATTATAAATATAATCATCCTACTCCATCTTGTATCTCTGGTCTAACACATATAATACTACAATAATATCTCCAAACTTAGATCAATAAGAATTAAACTTCTTTACCATCCACTCCGCCATAGTTTGAATCACTCAATTGGAGTTAAACATCCATAATGATAAAAACATGCTTTATGTTAGACATATTGTTAAAGATGCAGTGCGAAGTTGGATATTTTGTTCCTGAGAATAATTGAGTCCAATTCTTGAATAATTTCAAATTCATACAAAGTTTTCTAGCTAAGTCCCATTGATCCTTTAATGGTACACAAGTATACTGAGAATCCCTTTCAGCTAGTCTAATAAACAGCTGAGCATATGGGATTGCCGACTCCAACATCTTAAAGGCTAAGTTCCATCTAGTAGGACAATCCAAAACTAACTTCTTTGAATTTGGAATGCATAAAATTTGTGCACCATATTCAAAAGTTTCAACTCTTTTAGGAGTTGCACTCCAATATAAAACAATATTCCGAATACACTCTATTGCTTCCTTTATTGTCTCCAACCCATCCTTCACAATCAAGTTAAAAATATACACAAAATAACGCTTGTGAAATAACTTACCTCCAAATTATAAGCTCCTAACCTACATCTTACCCTTCAACTTTTGAATCATAACATTATTTGTGTTACAATTATCGACTGTGATAGGTGATACTTTGTTGTCACCGTTCGGATCCAGCAAATAGTCTTTTAGCATGTTTGCCAATTTTTCACTTGTATGTGGTGTCAATGAACCTATCATGAAAAAGCATACCAACATAAATCATAAATTCATAAAATTTAATAAAAAAGCAAATGATAACAATATTAAAGAATATAAATTACCTCACAAGTCTATTGCATAACTTCCAATCATTATCAATATAATGTGTCATTGCCGCCATGTAACCTTTCTTTTGATTATCAGTTGTCTATATACTCATTGTTATGGCAATTCATCCTTGAACACTTGACAATGCTCTTAATGTTTCTCTCTTCTTGTCCTCATAAATTTTGAAAGTATCATTCCTCGATGTATTCTGATTTGGAACCTTGAAAGTCAGTTAGAGTGAATTAAGAAACATCCTTAATCTTTTGCTTTCAACCATAGACAATGGTTGTTCATCTCAATTATATTAGCCATCAAAATTCTTAATCTATGGTTGTCAAAAGTTGTTACGGTCATTTCATTCTTTCATTTCATAAAGTTAGGGGTTAAAAGTGTTTGACCTCCTAAAAGCATCTTCCTTCTAGTGTATGATTTCATATGTCTCTTTAAATGAGACGTTCCACCTTTTGAACTAGTTAAATACAACTTTTGACAATAATTGCACTCTGCTTTTTCAATTCCTTCAGTCGATATAGTCTTCTTAAAGTGATTCCAAACTTCACTTTTATATTGTCTAACTTGAGTTCTAATTGAACTTCTATCGTTACTTGATGTCAGAATAGAAGTTTGCACTTCTATCTCCGGTATTGGATTAGAACTCTCAACTGAAGGAATATGCTCATCCATCTGACAAAAACACATATAAATACTTGAGGTTAGAAATAAGAATGTATTAGGAAATGACACATTATTTTTCAATTTCAATCTAATACATAAAGTTGTGGATGATAATATTAACCACTTTATTGTAGTATAATTTTTGTAATATTTCAATTTCAGTCTAACACATAGGTGTATTAGAAATATTGCAATTAATATATCTTTACAACCACTCCTATTTCCATTTCCAAAGGTAAATCAAGGCAATATCATGCACTCAACATATCAATTACCATTCATCTATATATATAGAGGCTATATAATGCATGTGCAAGCAGAAATATGTATACAAACACTTAACCCATTCCAAGTTACCAATTTACCCTTCCCATCAGTGATGAGATGTTACATAGCATAAGGATGGTAAACTGCTCACATCAAGTCACTTGATCATGTTGTATGAGGTTAAGCAACTTTTGGTCAAGAACCTTGACATAAGGACCATAGTATAACATCTTCTGTCCTAAGTATTCGGATTTACCAGGACATATCTAAACACTCAACAGATCTCTCAAAGAATGCATACATTAAGTATGTGTTACAAAGGTTTAATATAGTTAGTAGTAAACCTGTCATAACACATGTCTCTCACAGTGAGAGATAATCTTTGATACAGTACCCAAAGAATAAAGTAAAGAGAGATTATGAGGAACGTTCTATATTCTAGTATGGTGGATAGCTGATGTATGCTCAGTTATGTACTAGATAGGACATTGCAATTACTGGTTGACTGTTTGGTCAACATCTGGTTAACCCAGTTATAGACTTTCGAAATACAGTCAAGTGAGTATTGAGATAGTTGAAGGAATCAAGGATTATATGTTGACATATAGTAAAGTCAACAAACTGAACCTCGTAGAAAATTCAGATTTGAAGTTAGCTATGTGTTCGGATGATTGAAAGTTCACCTAAGGTTACAGTTCAAGTTTGCTGATGGTATAATGTCGTAGAAGTGTGTCATAAAGACACGTGTAACTTCCTCAACTAGGCATGTAAAGTGCGTGCCAAGGGGCTGCTTCACAGACGGTGTAACTCAGAAATTTAATTTCTGAGTGGTCTGTGATCCTTTCAGCGGCTAGACCCATTTGGTTTTACTGTGACATTCTTCTTACAGTATTGTTTAATGACAATGAAGAATATCACAAGGTCATAGCTGTTAAAGATCAATTAGTTGGTCATAAGGTGTTGACAAGGAAAAGTGACATAAGGTTTGGAGCATTTAAGGACTGAGGAATTGTTAGTCGATCCTTTAACTGAAGGGCTTCACCCACTTGTGTTTGTGACACAAGTATACAGTATGGGTATTTTGATGTCGTTAGACACCGTCGGTTAGGGGATCATTATGTTTGCTCCATGTACATTTGTACAATTTACAGTATTATGATAGTATGATGGTTATGATAGAGATGATCATCATTTATCCTCAGTATTACGTGTCATCATACATAGTCATAGTGCGTGTGAAAGTCTTAAGATTTATGTCAATCTTAAGCATTTGAAGGTCACTGGGCATATATACAGATTGACCTTATGTCTATGTCATTTAGACGCATACAGTTTAAGATAGCTAGCTATAAAGTTTGACATGACATAGGGGGATATAAGTTTTTAATCCCATAAAGGTTCTCTAATGCAGTTTAGCATTCAGTTGGAGAACAGAAAGAATTTCTCTAATGTTGTTTAGCATAAAGCTAGAGAAATTGAGACCGACAAACGAAGATGATACAATTTAGATCATAAAGGTATCATCGTAGTTTGCCACACTCTATTTTTCCATTCATGTTAGTGGGGTATTAGGTATTTGTGATTGTATTGGAGCTATGTTACATATGACACATGCATTTGATATTTTTCAGTACCAAAAGCCCTGCAGGACAGAATGATGGACTTTCGTTATCTTTGGATCAAATGTTTGTTTTTAAAATTTAGACGTCTATAAAGCTACGTGCTTAACCGGGTTTTTTACATTGTTTTTAAAATAAAGTCTACTGCAATTAATGATAGTTCAAAGGGGAGATTGTTAGAAAATTTTGCCCCAAAGGGCAATTTTGTCATTGTCTCTGAAGTTGGACTAACATTAATTGCAATTTTGGTTTTTAAATTAATTACCGGTTAAGTTACGTCATTTGATCCAGATAAAGATAATAAAGTGGCCCAATAAATGATCTAAATTAATGGGTCGAAGTTCGGGTGAAAAATGGGTCCCGATCAGTGTGGACCGGGTCCATATCGGCCTTGTGATGGGGAAGCTCGATATGGAAGCTATATATAGGCTAGGTCTCCTACAGTTGCTCAAGAGAACGTTCACGAGCATAAGGTTCCTGACCTGTTAAGGAAGCTCGAAACGCTGAGGAAACTATAGAAAGGCCTAGCTTGTGAGTCGGTGAGCGCTTTCCACTAAAGGATCCGGGAGATTCGGAGACGTTTGGAGCTTGAAATCGGCATCGAAATTCGAGATGGAACCGAATCCAAGTATTCCGCATTATTTTCCTTTTTTATCCTTTCACGTGATCCTAGGGTACGTAATAAGGTCTCCTCTACGTACTAGCAGCTATAAGTCTTTAGACTTTAGTTCTTTGTAAATAGCAAAGTAATTTCCTTGTAATTAGCCAAATTGTTGGGTTGTTTCGCTATTTATACCTGCTAAATAAATCAGTCAGTATAGCCCACGCAAGGGAAAACAACATTTCATACCAGCGGAATTGTCCAATCGGAGGAGTTTACAATATTCCTCAACTTGAGATATTATAACGAGAAAAGGGTTTAATTAATACAAAATTCTCATTTGCAATGAAAAATAATATCACAATCTAAAAGCAACAAAGGGTTTAATTAATACGAAATTCTTATTATCTTCAATAAAAAATAATCTTACCATTTTTAATAAAAAAGATAATCTTACAATCTGGTTAATCCTATTCATTAACTCAGGTTACTAAAACAAAAAAAAAGAGTTTAGTTAACAAGAAATTGACTCTATTTTTTAATGTTATATCAAAATCAGAAACACTAACAAGTCTTCGGATAATTCTAACTAAAGTGTTTTCAATTTTGAAATAATGTGAGATATTTCTATGATGTACTCTCTTATGTTTCTTTTTCCTACATACCTCATTGAGATAAGCTTTGCCAAAAGTGTATTTGTTTCAGTCTTTTTATTTTTGGTAAATATTTTTTCAAGATCCTCAAGGAAACCCTTATTCGTAGTAATCTAATTGGGCATAGTGCCCTAAAAAGTTTCTGGAATGACGCACTTCATGATCATCACGCTCATACGATTCGACCTTTCTCACTTTTATATCTTCCTCTTTTGATAAGAGGTACTCCTACCAATAAGTGGATCAGGTTGATCGACACGTAAAACAAGATCCAAGTCCATGACTCTGAGAACAATCAGAACGTTCTCCTTCCATGACTTAAAAATTGGTGCCATTAAGCATAGGAATTGAATTAATACTAGCAGAGATATTTGCAGCAGAATCAGGAACTAAACAGAGAACAAAACAAACAAAATCTAATTACTCACATAACAACATTATAATGTGTCAAATTAATTATATACAGATAATGGCAGGGCCCCATCACAAGATACCTTACACAACATTAATATTTAATCTTTGGACATAAATACTAACTTGTAAGTGGTACCTTGGTGTAGTGATCAAACACTAACAATAAGACATGTCAAATAAAAAACCTTTCTTTAGACTGATGTAATATTCACATATTATACTAAATAATTGCCACACATTTACTACCATAAGTGTATATGCAATTTGGGTCAAATATTAACTTTTCTTTGGGCTAATCCATATTCACATGAATAACATACACACACAAAATTTTAACAATCTAAATTAAATTAATTTTCATAAGAGAGGTTGCTTTGGCAATATGTTGCTTCAATTAATTTAATTTCAAATGCTATATATTTTTATAAAATACCAAAAACTGAAATTAATATCAAATTTTACATAAGATGTGTGAAAGTATCATAACTTTAATTTCTTGATGCTATAATACAAACAATCATGTCAGCTCAAATTAAAAACTGAGTCAAAATTTTACAAATTAAATAAGAAATTATAAATTTTGGACCCAAAACTCATTCCTTGTAATATTAATCTATAACATGCATATTAAAAAGTATAAATTTAAAACTTTTGAGTAAATCCATTGGTCAACCAGATAAAGAATAAGGCTCCAATAGGTAAAGCAATTCTAATCTTTTTTTTTGTATAAAGGGAAAAGGAGTACACAGTTTACAAAACAAGTCTGGGGAAACAAATCCCCGACAGATCCTCTGAGAGGATACTAAGGCACCCGGTAGGTGGAGAAACTAAGTAGGTGACACCAATGTCAGAGTGCCTAGCCTGAGTGGCGAGCCAGTCTGCGCTTCTGTTGCTCTCTCAGTACACGTGACGATGAACAACAGTCTAATTCCGATTGAAGAGTTCCAGGATACCCATGACGATAGGGTGGGTCGTCTGAGAACGGGCATCGAGGATGAGAGGGTCTGGTGCACCCCCAACGAGTCCACTTCTAGCTCAATCCGCCGAAAGCCCAACCGCCAAGCTAGAGAGAGTCCAGTGTAGACGCCCCAGAGTTATGCGGACTGCACGGTGCACCATCCTAAATTCTGCATGAACCTGCCAAGCCAGTTGTCGGCCCTATCTCGGATGAGCCCACCCGCTGTAGCCGTGGACTGCGCACGATTGGAAGCACCATCAGTGTTCAGTTTCACCCAACCTGACGGCGGCCTGCTCCAGCCAAGGAGTTGTTCCTAGTGGGAACGGAAGCCGGAGGAGACATGGCGCTGCCTCACTGTAGCCTGTTGAACCTGACCTACAAAGGACAAAATGGGAAAAGTGGGTGAGGTAGATCGCACAAAATCATGATCAAATAGTGACTTGTTCCTCCAGGACCAGAGGAACCAACAGCATAAGCCAAACAGAAGCGCCCAATCCTGGCCCTGGACTTGGCGGTGCTGCTGAAGATTGAGGAGAAGCCAGTCTCTGGTGGGAAGAGAGAAGGAAGCCGAAGTGACGAGGTCCGACGGGAAGGCAACCCAAACTTGACAGGCGGTCGAGCAGTCTTGAACGACATGAAGCGAGGATTCTTCCTGGGAACAGTGGGGGCATGTACTGTCAGGAGTGAGGTGGCGACGCGCTCGTTGTTGATTACTAAGCAATCGATCCTTCGCTAGAAGCCATAGGAAGGAACGATCCCGTTGAGGTCCCCGCCATTGCCAAATGACCCGCCAGACCCCGTGAGGAACATCAGCCTCGTGACCTATGAGCAGGGAATACGTGGAAGCCACTGTAAAGGTACCATGGTCGGAGGCACCCCAGGTTAACCTATCGGGGCCCAGGTACAGCTTGGGAGGAAAAGTACCGGCTATGAAGCGACAAATCTGTGGCGGTAGAAAAGACTGGAAGGCTGCCCAATTCCAAGTGCCAGAGGTATCAACAAAATGGTAGATGCTGAGACTCAGAAGCATGACGGGAACGGGATGAGTAACGTGGGAAATGAGTGGCCCGACACCCCTGATCCAAGGGTCGAGCCAGAATCGCGTCGTAATGCCATCGCCGACCCTCCAGATTAAGCCTTGTGTCACTATGAGCCATGTCAAATTGATGCTACGCCAAACCATCGACCCCCCTGTAGATGGAAGAGAAAGGGGTAGATTGTTCACGTCAAAAGCGTACTTTCCAGAGAGCACTCGGGCCCATAAAGTGGTAGGATTGTCGATCAAGGACCAACCAAGTTTAGTCAGGAAAGCATCATTCATCTTCCGAACCCGACGAATGCCAAGACCCCCAGCTCCTTGGGTTTACAGACCTCCTCCTAGTTGACGAGAGGGATCTTCATCCGATCTTGAGAGGAGCCACACAAGAATTGCCTTATGGCTTGTTCCAGGGCATCACGCAGACTGCGGGACAGACGAACCGTCTGCATAGTGTAACTCGAAATAGCCGCCAAGATCGATTGGATCAGGGTGACACGGCCAGCAAAGGAAAGAGTGGAGGGGGACCATCCAGATAAGCGGTGGTTGACCGCGCGTCGTAACGCTAGTCAAAATTAATTAACTAGACTACTACTGTAGCAGTGGCGAGTCTAGGTCGATCC
>JAOTIZ010000203.1:45873167-45896696 GCA_027123425.1 Erythroxylum panamense | reverse complement strand
GTGCATGTGATTGATGACGAGCAGCAGTTTAAGAGTAGCCTTGGCCTCAACGTAATTAGAGGCATGCTGCGTTTGCCTGAGGAAGACATGTATCGTCGCCGGAGGCATGAGTCTGTGGAGGCACAAAAGCAGGCAGTAGCAAGTTTTGCACGAGATTGGGAGCCTTTTGATTGGACAAAGCAACTTGAATAAGTGCTAAGTTGTACTGACAATTTTTGTACTTAATTGTGTCATTTTAGTCACCCCTGTACTTTCCATTCAACCTTTTAGTTTGCACCGTAAATGGCCGAGGGCTTGGATTTGCGATTGTACAGCAGTTACCCAAAATATTACGTCTTCCTTGCTAAAGCTTGAATGACATTTTCGTATTTACTTCCAATTAGTCTTAGAAATTTACATTTATATGTTCCTTATATTTCTTTCTTCATATTGATAAGACCTCAATGTGAATTTTGAATGGGGAGACCAAAGGGGAGAAGAGCTTCAACAGGACCAAAGGAAGCAAAACAAGAGATGAAACCACTAAGTCCTCTGGAATTTGATGATGACGACTACACTGAAACGAGCTCCAGGTGGTTACTTTATGGGCAGCAATGCAATATACACGTGTTGTTTTCTAACTTCGAGTTTCCAGTTGTTTGGAAGAAAAGCTAATGAGGCTGCTTAGTTAGAACACTCCTGACCCCTCCAAGATACGATTGGATTAAACAACTTTTATCTTCATTCTTCATTAGTCTCAGATTGTAAGTAACAAGTTCTTCTCATATCTAGAGCTGTAACTCAAAATTATCTGCTTGCAGCATTTGTATGAAATACCGGAAGCTGCCCTATGTAGACCAAGTTCTTTTTCATATTGCAAAGTGTGACCTTCAGTATTTCCTTTGAAAGAATTGGGAATTTGCTAATTTCCTGTTCCGTGAAAGAACAATAGAGTTTAAAGATTGAATTGGTAAAAAAAAAAAGAAGGTACATGTCACTGTCAAAATTAAAGAACCTTAAAGATTTCCTTTTTCTAAAATTAATGCATGAATCAACTATGATTAATACAGGCTTTGAACTACTAAAGAGATGATGTCAAAGCATGTTATAATAATCTCAGTTATAGAATTTCATCTAGATCTTCACGCTTTTACCATTTCTCCCGTGAGACTTAGCAATGAAAGCAAGGAGAGACTTAGCAAAGAAAGCGAGAGTTACTAAACTAGAATTGGTTAAACAAAGAAACAACAATAATGATTCTTGTAATTTACAATTTGAGGATAATGTTTAGTCAAACGCCTATAACTAGCCATAAACTATGTAAAACCATAAATATTAGAGATGAAAACATAAAAAGTTGAAAAAAAAAACAGCGGCAGATAGGAAAGAAAGAGACGTGATCATAATTAATCAACTATAAAAGTAGATTAGAAGCTTTCAACTTCTAGTAAATAGTTATTTATGTTTATAAAAATGAAATACAGAAAAATTAACGAAGTCAATCAAGGAAAAACTGCATAGTTCATTCTTTAACTTTGGCATCTCAATACCAGGCCACTTCTAGCTACGCCTACTTGAATGTGCACGTAATCTTTCATATTCCATATTTACGGTAAGTTGGTGGGTAAGGAGCAATCAACTGATTTTTAATAAGCTCTCTTCACATTCACACTTAATTTTTATTACATGTCAGAGTATAGGCATTATCTAAGTATTACTGATTCTTGTTAGTAGAAACTGATTTCACTACATTATAAAGAATCCTGAAACTAATAATTTTCACATACTTAGATTTGATGAAGAAGACATGATGTTTAATCTTGATGACAAGTACCTTTTTCTATTTAAAAAATATGATTTCTCTCCCCTTCTCCCTTTCTTGAATTATACGTTTTGTTTTTATGGATGCATAAGTTTTATCTTAAGCATATACATTAGAATAGAGAGATAACCAATTGTATGTGTATCTTTCTTTTTAATCTGATACGTCCATCAAGTATCAATTTGTAATCTATTAATGACATAAATTTAATCATGGTCCACATTAATGTTTCTAGTAAATTCAAGTTATGACATGTCATGATACAATTATATGCCATTATAACTAAAAATAATAAATAGTGTATATCAGAAACACATCAGTGAGATCAAAGTGTCAAGTTCATTAGATACATCATTCAAAAGGATAACAAAGACCCATTCTTTGTACATTTTCTTTAAATGTCTTGGGTTGTAAACCTTTAGTTAATGGATATGTTATCATAAGATCTGTCTAATATGTTCAATAGACATTCTCTGCTTATGAACCTCCTCCTTAACGACAAAATGCTTTAGCTCCACATATTTGGCATCTCTTGAGTGTGTGTCATTTTTGGATAAGAACATTGCTGCATAATTATTACAATAAATTTTCAACGGCTTAGTAAAGGTGTCGATAATACCATGTCTTAAAATAAAGTTTCGCAACCATAATGCATGTATTGTGGCTTCAAAATATGCCACAAATTCTGCTTCCATAGTAGATAAGGCAGTGACAGTTTGTTTAACACTTTTTCATGATATTGCTCCTTCTACAAGAAAGAACAACTAACCATAGGTTGATTTTCTGCTGTCAATGCATCTAGCAAAATCTGAATTTGAGTATCCAATCTCTTCCAGGTGATCAGATCTTCTATACATGAACATGTAATTCTTTGTTTCTTGAAGATATCTTAAAACTTTATTTGCAGCTTTTCAATGATTTCCAGGGTTACTTTGATACTTGCCTAGTATTCCAACTACAGAACTAATATCTGATCTTGTACAGGTTTATACATACATTAGACTTCCCACAACATAAGTATAAGGAATTGATTCCATTTGCTTTCATTCTATATTATTCTTTGGACATTGCATAAGACTAAATTTATATCCTTTTTCAACTAAAACAGTTCCAGAAGAACATTTATACATATTAAATCTTTCTAGAATTATTTCAATATAGGCTTTTTAAGACAATCCCAATAGTTTTTGTGATTTATCACGGAATATTTCAATTCCTATCTCATAATATGCCTCTCCTATATCTTTCATTTCAAAATTCTTTGAAAGATAATTTTTTGTCTCATGCAACATACCCAAATCATTAGTAGCAAGCAGGATATCATTAACATATATGACTAAAATAAAATTTTGCTCCCATTGATCTTTCTGTATATATATCAATTAATAAGATTTTCTTCAAAACTGAAGAGATGATGATATCATTAAACTTAATATACCATTGCTTAGAAGCTTGTTTGAGTCCATATATTCATTTCTTAACTTTACACACTATATGACCTTTTCCTTCAATTGAAAAATCTGTAGGTTGAACCGTATAAACTTCCTCTTCAAGATTTTCATTCAGAAAGATTGTTTTTCACATCCATTTGGTGTAACTCTGAATCAAAATGAGCTACCAGTGCCATAATAATACACAATGAGTCTTTCTTTAAGACAGGTGAAAATGTCTCTTTATAATCAATGTCATCCTTTTGAGTATATCCTTTAGTAATAAGTCTAGCCTTATATCATTGCCATTCGAGTCAAGCTTGGTCTTGAAAACCCATTTACACCCAACTCGTTTGGAACTTTCTAGCAATTCAACGATATCCCAGACGCTGTTATTATTCATGGATTTTAACTCTTCCTTCATGGCATCAATCCATTTTTTTTGACCCAGCACATTCTATGTCTTGTGAAAATGAAACCGGATCTTTATTAATGCCAATATCAAGATCTGATTCTTGCAAATAAGTTTCATAGTCACTCGAAATAGCTAATTTCCTTGTTTCTTAAGATCTTTTTAAAGGTATTTCTTTTGACTCATTTGTTTCAGATCTGTGTGAGCTAGTTTGTTCAATGGATATTTCATCATTCAAACATTTTCATTGTTGTGAATACATTCTTGAACAATTGGAACATCAATGGACAAAGGAATACATACAGATAAAGGAACATTTGTCTTTACTTCCTTTATGTCCACAATTCATTGTTCCTCACTCCCACTAACTTCACCATTTTCAATAAATTTTGCATTACCGGTTTCCACTATTCTTGGACTATAGTTTAGACAATAAAATATATTACCCTTTAGATTTCTTTGAATACCCAATAAAGTAACAGTTTGAGAATCTAATTTTTTTTTTCATATGGACTATAAACTCTTCCTTTTGCTAGGCAATCTCAAACATGTAGATGCTTTAAACTAGGTTTCCTATTTGTCCATAACTCAAAATGAGTTTTGGAAACTGCCTTATTAAAAACCCTATTCAGCAGGTACATGGTTGTTTTTAGTGCAAACATCCACAAGAATTTGGGTAATGATAAATTACTCATCATGCTCCTAACCATATCCATCAACATTCTATTACATTTTTCTGCTACATTATTTTGTTGAGGTGTGTATGGCATAGTGTATTGTGCACATATGCCACGCCTTTCAAGAAGTTTAGCAAGTGGATTTAGAAATTGTCCTGTTTCATCATATTTTTCATAATATTCACTACCTCTATCATATCTTACAATTTTCACTTTCTTGTCTACTTGTCTTTCAACCTTATTAATGTATATTTCAAAAGTATTCACTACTTGAGATTTTTTTTAAAGCAAATAAACATATCCATAATGTGAAAAATGATCAATAAAGGTGATAAGATATTTTTCTCCATCAAAAGATGAAATATCAAAAAGCCCACATACATCAGTGTGTATAATTTCAAGAAGCTGAGTGCTTCTTGTGGCTTCTTTCTTATTATGTTTGGTTTGTTTTCCTTTAATGAAGTCCACACATAAACCAAGATTAGTAAAATCTAGATTCTGTAGAATCTCATTCTTTACTAATCTTTCTAATCTTTTTTCGGATATATGACTCAAACGTTTATGCCACAAAAAAGTTGAACTTTCGTTAAGCATACTATGCTTGATTCCAATATTTTGATGTACAGTAAGTAAAGATTCAGAAAATTGATCATTAACTTTCAATTTATATAAACCATCAACAAGACTACCATAACCAATAAGTCTAGAACTTTTATATAAACTGAAACAACCATGTCCAATAGTAAAATTAATACCACAATCATCCAACTTTGAAACATAAATTATATTCCTAAAAATTGAAGGTACATAAACAGTCTTTAATAGGTCTAAATAATAACTAGTATCTAAGACCAAATGATAAGTTCCTAAGCCTTCATTTCGTGCCTTATTACAATTTCCCATATATAGGAAATTCGCAATTTGGCATGTGGTTTGGATCGTAAGGAATCATTGCATTGTATTGGATACATGAGTAATAGCTCCACAATCAAGCCACCAAGCATTATGAGGAACATAAATTAAATTAGATTCGAAACATATAAAAGTCTAACATCAATTAAATTATATTGGAAACATACAAAAGTCTTCGATATACCTTTCTTTTCGAACCATGCCTTAAGTTTAAAACAATCTTTTTGATAGTGTCCTTTTCTATAGAACCGACACCTATCATTATTTTGTTCCTTCTTTTCAACCTGAGGTGTTTTAGCAGGCCTTTTATTTTTCTTAAAACTTTTGGCTTTTACCTTTGGTGACTTACTAGCTAAATGTGAGGTTGACTGAATGACTTCCCATGTTCTTTAGTCTATTTTCCTCTGAAATAAGCTTGCCAATCAATTCATTGACATTCTACTTTTACTTAATTGTGTTATAGTTAATTTAAAAAGTACCATATTCAGGAGGCAGTGAGTTCAGGATAAACTAAACCAAAAAGAAGTCATCTACAACCGTACCTAATATATTCAATCTTATTGCAATATTAGTCATCTCAATGGTATGTTCTTACATACTTCGCGACCCATCAAACATCATGGTCATGAGTTGTCTCATTAGCGTACCAGCAAGGGACTTATCTGCAGAACGAAAGCGTTCTTCCACAAACTTTAGGTTTTCTTTTGAATTTTCTATTTAGGGAATAGTATTCTTGGTATTTTTTGCTATAATCATTCGCATATACATAAATCTCAATCAGTTAGACCATATCCAAGCTTTATAT
Source organism: Erythroxylum panamense (assembly GCA_027123425.1). NCBI lineage: Eukaryota > Viridiplantae > Streptophyta > Magnoliopsida > Malpighiales > Erythroxylaceae > Erythroxylum > Erythroxylum panamense. The sequence continues at coordinate 45,890,659 of JAOTIZ010000203.1, read as the reverse complement.
TTGCACTTCTTTTCCTCACTGCTTAACTCAGTAATATTAGCAAGTTCTTCTTCCAAAAGTGCCAAGTTAAGATCTAACACACGTAACTGGAAATTGATTTGTTCATCCTATTCAGAGAAATTCAAACCATTAAATATAGTAACAGAAGAAGCTTGCGAATGAAGCGAAATTGCTGCAAATAAAACATAGATACTCATAATTAATTATATTATAGATTCAGATCAAACATCAGGGTATATTATAAAAAAAACCTTTAGGTAAATACTACAACACACAATCGTAAATAAATGTCACTTTTTTCTCATTAACAAAAAATTGAAATTCTTAACCAAACACATATGTCATCTTTGGAAAAACAAAATATATTTGATTTAAGAAATTTAATCTCTCCAATTATGCTCACTGATTATAGAATAAATGATTTTCCTTTAGACAAATCCTAAAGTTCTAATAATCAATGAACGTCATTTATTCATAAATTTTCTTAATTGACATTTTATGAGTGTCACGAATTAATGATTTTTATACAAGATATTTTCATCATTTTGGTTTGGTCACTTTAGTGATCACAAACCAACTTTCCATTCAAAACATAATTCTAGAAGTTATTTTGGATTAATGCTTTGGACAAAATCACACTTTAGCAAAAACCACATTTATATGGTGAATTTAGATTAATGCTTTGGCGAAAACCAAATTCATACAGCAACACACAGTTGGATACCACTTTGAAAGCATTTTACGCTAAAAACAACGACATCTAAAATATGATTTTTACAAGAGAGAGATTGTTGTTTTTGCTTCGTACTTTTATTCCTTATACTGTTGGAATTTGATGAAGTACGTTAAATGCATATAAACCAAAAGATAACACATCTTAAATGCATATAAGACAAAACTAGCATGTATTACAAGACAACATAACACACTGTACATATTAAATGCACATAAGCCAAAAAACAGACATCATATAAGAAATATAAATATGGACACATATGAGAAATCTTCGTTGTGTGAGAGAAACACATAAGATAATAACAATACGGTTATACATCTTCATCCTGTTACAAATCCCGAATTCATATCCCTCTCATATTGCATTTATGGAAGTGATTTTCAATTTCGGCCACGTTTTCATAAGCGAATAACATACAGAAGACAGTATTCTTCAACAATAATTATTCATTACGTTGGAAGGAAAATTATAGGTTTCTAAACTTTGTTTTGATACCACATGTTAGTTGAAATTGATTTCACTACATTATAAATAATCTTGAAATCAATAATTTTCACATATCTAGATTTGATGAAGAAGACATGATATTCAATCTTGATAGCAAGTACCCTTCTCTATTTAGAAAATTTGGTTTCTCTCCCCTTATCCCTTTCTTGAATTATACACTTCGTTTTTTGAGGTGTATAAGTCATCTTAAACTTATATATTAGGGCAGAGAAAGGACTAATTGTATGTGTATCTTTCTTTTTAATCAGATACATCCATCAAGTATCAATCTATAATTAATGAACGGATGAGAAATTTCTGTATTAATAATCTCCCTAATAATATCGTATTTGAGTAGTTGTATCTGAACGGGACGTTACTAGTCTCAATCCCTAATTTTTAGGTCACTTAATAAAGTTATCTTATGGTAAATTCTAACATTTCTCTCAAAGGAAAGACTATATACACATGCAATAATTATTTTAAAAATTTTCTATATTAATAAAAAATTTGTATGGTCGAAAGGTTTTCTTGAACAAAAATCTGATATCAAAACTTGTTTTAAAAAGTTTATGAATCTTTTCAAGAGTTTTGAAAAGTTTGAGAAACCATCTATGATAGAGCCATTCTATACCCAAATCAATTAAGCCACTATTATAAATAACACTTAGACAAATATTGATTAAGGATTGTGGATAATGATAATTAGCTTCCTAATATTTGTATTATCATTTATAATATAGTCGGTCACCAAAAGAACACCGAAATAAAAGATGTCGTTGCCGATTGTCAGAGAAAATTTCACGACTCAATTGACCGTAAAATCCTATTAATCTCCACCTAAATGAAGCATTGTTTGAAATTTTAATAACCTAGAAAGGTAAACTTTACCTTATGTCTCCAACAGAAAGCGAGGCCCCGATAATACCTACATAATCACCTGAAAACAGTCTCTTATAATTTTCATTATATCTATATTAGTAATTGAATAAGTTGTATAAATTATAAAATAAATAAAAATAAATAAAAATTATTAACTTTAATTAAAATTCACAAAGTATTTAAATATCGATAACCAAATTATAACTATGAAGTTTTAATGTCTTAAAAAGAATTAATCGTCTCCTTTCAATCAAGAAATCAAAATTCTTGAATTTTCGTTTTAACCTTTTATCGTAGAATTCCCTTCCATAATAATAACTTATTCAATTGATCGAGAAAGTAGAGGCTTGCTTTTCGCTATTATATATTCGTGGTTGTATTTTATATTATACTCCTTTTAATTATTTTTTGTTTCAGGTTCATCTATATCCATCTTTTGATGAGTCTCTCGTTTAGTGAGAATCTCATAGGGTTTAGTCTCTATCACCATAGTTGAACTCAGGTACTTTCTATACATATTTGTTGGGTTAGTGCCTCATATTCTTTGGACTAAAGAACAGTCTGCTACATGACCTGGCCCTGTTATTTGACAAGCCCTTTTCAGTTACGTGGCATTAAAGTCGGTTATTTTAGGCTAGGTTATTTCTTAGATGCAATTGATATAAATCAACCTTTTCTTTTTTTTCTCTACAGGAGCTTGAAGAGAGTTTTTAAGCTCATCAAATTTACTTCCACAATATCAGAGAGAGGATTTGTGAGTGAAATTATTTTGCTTTTCATTCCCATAAACTAATTAGGGGATTTGTACTCTTTTTATTATTTGATAGTGGAATTTGCTCCTTGTCGTCTTGTGGGCTTTTCTCCTGAGACTCAGGTTTTTCCCGTAAAATCTTGTATCATCTATTTATTTTGGTTCTCTATACTCTTCAATTTATTTGATCTTGATTGCTTTCGCTAGTATAATCTCTAACAAGTGGTACGAGAGCTTCTACTCATTTGGGAATTTTTTAAAAGATGTCTACCGTCACCAAATTCAACATCAAGAAGTTTGATGGAAATATTAATTTTTCTATATGGTAAGTTCAAATAAAAGTTGTTTTTGTTCAAAATATATGAAAAAAGGTTTAAGACAGAAAACCGAAAAAGGCCAAGTCAATGATTGATGAGCAGTGGGAGGACTTGGATGAAAAGGCATTTTCAGCTATTCAACTTTGTCTTTCGAAGGAGGTTCTTCACGAGGTCACTCATAAGACCATCGTTGCGAGTTTATGGTTGAAATTCGAGTCTTTCTACATGACCAAAAGCTTTGCCAATAAAATCTGCCTTAAAGGGCATTTGTACATACTCTGTATGGCCGAAGGTACTCCAATCCAAACTCATCTAATTAATGAGTTTAATTATATTATTATTGACTTGGAGAATTTACAAATTCATATGGATGATGACGAAAGGCTATGTTGTTGGTTGTCTCATTACCGCCTACTTATAAACACTTCATAGAAATTATGTTATATTGCAATAATGATGCATTGTTATTTGAGGATGTCAAATCGAATTGCTTTCCAAAGAAATATTTGATCTTGAAGTGTATGTTATCTGTCAGAGGAAGAACATTTAAAAAAGGGAGTACCTAGAAATAAATCCAGATCAAAGTTTAGGGGACATAAATCCAACAATTATGTCTTTACTGCAAGACATCTGGGCACGTAATTGATGATTGTTATAAATTTGAAAAAAAAGAGAGAGAAGAAAAGAAGAAACAACCACAGTAACCCACCGAAGCCAGTATTGCTAACTCAGATTCTGATGGTAATGTTCTACTTGCTACCTCTACTGAAAAGAGGGATAAGACTACGTGGGTTTTATATTATGGATGTACATATCATATATGTCATCATTTGCATTTGTTTAGTACTTATGAGCCTTTTGATTCTGGTGCTGTTTTTATGAGTAATAACACTCAATGCAATGTTGCCAGAATTGGTACAGTTCAAATTAAGGCTGATGATGATACTGTTTGGAAGTTCATAAAGGTCCGTCATATTCATGACTTGAAACGTAACTTGATTTCTTTGGGCACTCTTGAGTCTTTTAGGTGTAGGTTTTCAACCAAAGAGTTTCAAAAGTGTCTAGAGGTGCTTGTACTTTGTTGAAAGGTACCAAACATGAAAGTCTATATATCTTGTAGGGGTATTGTTATGCCAGGTTCAACAGTCATTTCTGTAACTTTTTCTGATGATGATAACACTAATTTGTGGCATATGCACTTGGGTCATATAAGTGAGGAAAGTACGAAGCTTCTAAGCAACAGAAGTCTCTTTGGTTACAAAGGTATAGGTAAATTGGAGTTCTATGAACATTGTGTTTTCAAGAAACAGAAGCAAGTTAGTTTCTCCAATACGACACACCATAGTAAGGGCATCCTTGACTACATTTATTCTGATCTTTAGGGTCCTTCTAAGGTTCAATCTATAGTGGACGTTGTTATATGATGACCCTCATTGATGACTTCTTACACAAGGTCTAGGTTTATTTTCTTCGTAACAAGAATGAAGCATTTGCTACCTTCAAGAAGTGGAAAGTACTTGTTGAGAACCAGACAGGTAGAAAAATCAAAAAGCTCAAAACTAACAGAGGTTTAGAGTTTTGTGAGTCAGATTTCACTAAGTTCTGCAAACAATGCAACATTGGTAGATATAAGACATTAGTTAGGAAGCCCCAAAAGGGTTGCAAAACATATAAACAGAACTATTATTGATAGGGCTCAGTGTATACTTTCTAATGTTGGATTGTGACATTGTCGTGACCTTTGGTATGAAACTGCTTCTACAACTTGTTATCTTATCAATCGTTCTCCTCACTCCTCCACTGATTTCAAGATCCCAGAAGAAGAATGTTCCGATAATCATGTTTATTCCATTCTTAGAGTATTCAGATGTCCTGTTTATGCCCATGTTAATGATGGGAAGTTAGCTCCTAGAGCTGTTAAATGAATTTTCCTTGGTTATGATTCTGATTCTAAGGAATATCATATATGGTGTCCTGATTCTAAGAAGATTATTTTGAGTAGAGATGTTACTTTTAATGAAAATGCAATGTTATCTTCTGGGAAAGATTCTTATGTATCTTCTACTGGTACAGGTGATCAACAGAGTGCCAATGAGAAGGTGGAGTTGGAAGTAGGAACCAAAACTCATGATGTGACTCCTTCCTCTTCCTCAGTCCCATAGTTTGGCAATGATAGTCATGTTGATGAACATGATCATGGTACCATTAGTCCTGTCTAGCCACAACATGATAATTATTATATTACTCGCGATAGACCAAAGAGGGAAATTTGAAAACTCGCTAGACTCATTGAAGAAGATGACAATATGTTTGCTTATGCTGTAGCGGCTGCAGAGGAAATTCCTGACAGTGTTGAACCTTCATCTTATAATAAATATGCAAACAGTATGACTGGTTAATCACACACACCAAGGCAGTGATGTGGTCTTGTATATTTATATCACTTGTCAGTTATACAATGCGGAAAATCCTCACAAGAAAGATACAAGAGATAGTGGAGATATTTATGCCTAGTTTACAGAGTCATAGCTACAGAATAGGTACACGATATAACAACACAAAACAATCACAATATTGACTTTTTCAACACATCTTACTCCGAGGCTATTTCTTGTCCTAATTCTTCACAATGGCTTGTGGCAATGAACAAAGAGATCTAAAGTCTCAATAAGAATGAAACTTGGGACTTGGTTGAGCTTCCTAAAGTTGTCGTTCATTGACTTGTAAGTGGATCTACAAACGAAAATATGGTATACTTGGGGTTTAAGATGCAAAATGGAAAGCATGACTCGTTGTTTGAGGTTATGATCAAAAGGAAGGTATTGACTTTAATAAAGTGTTCTCTCCTGTAGTTTGTCGTTCCTCCGTTCGAGTTCTTCTTACCTTCGTTACTCTGTTCGATTTGGAGTTGGAGCAACTTGATGTTAAGACAACTTTTCTTCATGACAAGCTAAAAGAAGAGATTTGCATGAAGCAACCTGAGGGTTTTGTTGCTCTAGGTAAGGAGCGTTGTGTTTGTCGTTTGAAAAGATCACTATATGGCCTTAAACAAGGTCTCAGGCAGTGGTCCAAAAGGTTCGACTCCTTCATAATCGGGCAAGGTTACATAAGGAGCAAACATGATAATTATGTGTATTTTAGATAGTTTGAAGATGGTTCCTTCGTTTACTTGTTGTTATATGTTGATGACATGTTGATAGTTCCCAAGAATAAGTCGTTAATCAACAAGTTGTATTCTCAACTTAGTAGTGAGTTTGAGATAAAGGATCTTGGTGCAGCAAAGAAGATTTTGGGCATGGAGATTTGTAGTGATCAACATGTTGGTAAATTATACCTCTCTCAAAAGATGTACATTGAAACAGTTCTCGATAGGTTCAATATGGGTACTTACAAGCCAATTTCTACTCCTTTAGCTGCTCACTTTAAATTGTCTTCTAAACTTTGCCCGAAAATAGAGGAAGAGATTAAATATATGTTACGTGTTCCCTATTCTAGTACAGTTGGCAGTCTCATGTATGTCATGGTTTGTACTAGGCCTGATCTAACAATGTCGTTACCATGGTGAGTAGGTATATGCACAATCCTGTTAAGGATCATTGGAGTGCTATCAAGTGGATCCTTCATTATTTGAAGGGAACTTCTAATTTGGGCTTTGTATTTGACGTAAACAAAGTTACATCTAATGATGTTGTTGGATTTGTTGATTCTGACTATGGTGGTGACCTCGATCGACGAAGGCCTCTCTCCAGCTACATCTTCACTTTGTGGTATGATGCTATTAGTTAGAAGGCATCATTGCAACCCATTGTTGCTTTATCTACTACAGAGGTAAAAAATGTTATAGCCACAGAAGGTATGAAGGAGGCTACATGGTTGCGTGTTCTTGTTCTTCACCTTGGTGTTGTACAAGGTACTACTATTGTGTATTCAGATAGCCAAAGTGATAATCATCTTACCAAGAACAATGTTTATCATTCAAATACCAAGCACATCAATGTCAAGTATCACTATGTCAGAGATATGATTGAGGCAGGTAAAATTGTTGTGAATAAAGTTCACACGTCAAAGAATCCTATATATATGCTTACTAAGCCACTTCTTATCACTAAGTTCAAACATTGTTTCGATTTAGTGGGGCCTGCAACAATTGATTGCCCTTCAGGACTTATATGACAGTGGGGAGCATTATCGAATGTAAGCCAAGGTGGAGATTGTTGGGTTAGTGCCTCAAATTTTTTGAGCCAAATAATAGTTTGCTACATGACTTGGCTCTGTTATTTGACAAGCCCCTGTCAGTTACGTGGCATTAAAGTCGGTTATTTTAGGTTAGGTCAATTTTGAGATACAATTGATATAAATCAACATTTTTTTTCTCTACAGCAACTCCAAGAGAGTTTTTAGGCTTTTCAAACTTCCATGATATCAAAGAGAGGCTTTGTGAGTGAAATTATTTTGCTTTTCCTTCCTATCAACTAATTTGGAGATTTGCACTCTCTTTATTATTTGATAGTGAAATTTGCTCATTGTCGTTTTGTGGGTTTTTCTCCCAACATTCAGGTTTTTCACATAAAATCTTATGTCATATGTTAATTTTGCTTCTTTATAGACTCCGATTAATTTGTTCTTTATTGCTTCCACTAGTATATTCTCAAACAATTTATACCATTTGTTTTTATGTTTCATCTGTAAATGAGTCTTGCTTTGCCTTTATTATCGGGTAATTAGAATGTCAAGTATGATTTTATTGATCATCTACCTATGTTATGTTTTCTTAAATTCATTTAAGACGAAGAAGGAAGGAAAAATGGGTTTATAGGTTTTGTGACTCAGTTGGTTGTCTATCATATCTTCTACTCTTTTCAATCTGTATAAATTGATTTTCCATCTGATACTTAGAGCTACATCTTAATTTGTGTACTTCTAAATATAGTTGTTCCTTTCTTTAGACCATAGAGCATGCCTTTGAGAACTCTAGTTATTGTCTATATTTGTTGTTCTAGAGAACTCTATATCATGGAAAAGTCTGAAATCAAGTGACCTAATTAGTTAGTAGATATGAACTCTTAACATTTGTTTTCTAATTCTTGAAGATTGATAATTTACTAAAATTAGCTTAAAACAGCTTGAAATAATCTGAGTTGAAAATTTTCATCCAGGGCGTCATGCTTTTACCAATTCTCGTCCTGTGAGACCTAGCAATGAAAGGGAGAGTAACTAAACTAAACATGGTTAAAGAAAGAAAAATAATAATGATTCGTGTAACTTACAATTTGAAGATAATGAAGACTTGGTTTAGTCAAATGGCTATACCTAGTCAGAAACTATGTAAAACCATAAATATTGTACGAAAACAAAAAGTTGCTACATAAAAAGCAGAATGCTGGATAGAAAAGAAAGAGACCTGGTTATAATTAATCAACTATAAGAGTAGATTAGAAGCTTTCAACTTCTAGGAAATGGTTATTTATGTTTATAAAAATGAAATACAAAAAATTAACGAAGTCAATCAAGGAAAAACTGCATAACTTATATCTTGACTCTGGCATGTCAACACCAGGCCTCTTCTAGCTACGTTTATTTGGTTCTGCACATGTAATCTTTCATAATCCACATTTGACGTAAGTTGGTAGGTAACCAATTTTTAATAAGCTCTCCACAAGGCATTCTACATTAACACAATTCTTATTACATGTCAGAGTATAAGCATTATTCGAGTATTGCTGATGGTTTGGGTGGGTTAACCGGCTTACGTGGTTGCGGTTCAGAGCCCGGCTCAAGACAGATTAGTATTGTGCCCTTTGGTCTGTCAGGGTGAGGTTGCGACTCGAACTCCTGACCAAAGGGTTTTGTTGCGTTGAGACGCACGCCTCTCACCACCGGTAGAACCAGCTGACTACATATACAAACAGTAAGTATACAAAAAAATAACCTGATTGACTCAATACTAAAAGTTTGCTTCACTACATATTAAAAAATTTGCAAGGCCAAAAGGCTTTCTAGAACGAAAATCTAGTATGCCTAAGGCTTTCTAGAATGAAAATCTAGTATACCTAAACTTGTTTTGAAAAGTTTATGAATCTTTTCAAGAGTTTGTAGGATAGAAGTTACTTACTAGGATGTAGAAAGAACAATTCAACGCATGAGGATGAGTGTATTAAGAAGAAAGTTTGATAAGCACGAGCTTTAGAACCCGTCAAGAAAGGTGCTCGATAAATCAATAGAAGCAGTTGGTATTAGGCAGGAGAACTTTCCATAATAGGAGCGTACTCGTAAACTTGTAAGGAGTCTTTTGGATTTATTTTACACTATCACAAGCATATTCTTAAATTTGAAAGCATAGTATATTGTATGTTTTGGATTTATTTTACACTATCACAAGCATATTCTTAAATTTGAAAGTATAGTATATTGTATGTTTTTAAAATTCTATTTTTGCCATTATTTGAGCAGCTTTCGTATTTGTTAGAAATTCCTAACTCACCCCTAAAAGCTAGCTCAAAAGGGAGAGATTTGTACATTATTATAAATTGTTCAATACTCTCATGATTGTCGGATGTGAGATTTCTGACAGTATTCTCTGACGCTTAAATTAAAACTTAATTTATGTTTAATTTAAAACATTGTTCACTATTTATTTAGGAGACCGACTTGGTATATCAGATATTAGCTTAAAGTTTAAAACTCAATAAAAGCATATTCTTAAAATAATATTATATTTAAAAAATTAAATTTAGCTAAATTTTAATTAAAATTTAGATTTTCCAAGCTTAAAAATATTTAATTGAGTTTTAAACCAAGCCCACAGTTATTGACGCCGGTTGTTTTGATCCCTGTCACCAGATGATTTACCATCTTTTTCAAAGTCAACCGGTGCCTCTCGCTTCTCTTCATCCGAAAAGACTATTCCGTTGGTAACCTTCTGTCCACCAGGAATCAATCAACATGCACAAACAAAATGAAGACCGGCCAATCTTCATTTCCTTTTTTGATTTTTAAGAAACACAGTTACGTAACCAGGTCCGGCTTATGCCAACTCCAAGAGAGAATCGCCAAAAATGATTCTTGCAATTAACAAACTTTGTGTCCCTCCATTTCTAAATTGTCTAGGTATCAACAGCATTAGAATGCAAAAACCTGACAGGATTTGGACAATGTATACGACAAATGCATGTTCACTTCTTTAATTTTTCAGTGTCATTTGACGTTTGTTCTAGGAAATATTGTTAGGGTTATCATGTCGTTGCGTGCCGAAAGACGTATCTGCCGTTTGTTTTTTTGGTGCAATGCCGAATGATACAATACAAGCTATAATGTTATGTGGTTTGGTGTATGTTACCGACTAAGACTCCATATGTGGCTAAAAATTTCTTCTTCAATTGTTTCTGTAAATCGCTGCAACAATGTTTAAGCTGTGGCAGTGACAAGGAACTGAAGTTGATTATGGATTTCAATGGTGGTTCTCTTTATTTCTCAAGCTTTCATTTAAAATGAGTAAGGTCGAAACCAAATAGGTTGGTTTAAGTGGTTCAGCACTCTCATCCCTTAATTAGAGGTCTCAAGTTCGAGTCCTGGGAATGAAGAAATCTATTTGGTCAGCACTTTACTCCTTACGGGCTGATCCGGTGCGAGCGGAGATTAGTCTGAGAGTGGATGACTTAAAGACGTCTTCTCATAGTTAAGATCCTCCTAAGACACGTCGTGAGTTAACAAAAAAAAAAAGAGTAAGTTCGAGTATTCTTTCACTATTCAACTTACCTTAACTAGAAAGACTCGTAAAAGGCATACATTTTAAAATACTTCGATTGACAGCACAAGTTAACAACTTTTAAGAATTAAAACTATAAACGTCATGTTTTAAGATGCAATCGACTAGAGAGGTTTTTTTTTTTTTACTAAGAAATTTTACCACTAAGAACTTAATTAAGCAATAGAGAGGTGACACCGTTAGAATTATGCCAATATTCCTGTCTTAGTGGTACTAAGTATATTCATATATATCCGGCTCCCTTAAGGTCTAACAAAACTTTAAAAAATAAAGGTTCAAAAACAGTACGTAGTAATGTAATTTGCAAGGGCATGGAGATGTGGAATCCAAAGATTTTAATAAATCCATGTTTTCTAGCTATTTGCTTAGAATAAATGATGTGAGATTCACATTTTAACATCTTTTGGTTACCTTTTGTGTTTTCTAATACTATTAAATTTTACAGTTAATAAAAAGTTTTTTAAATGCGCATAATATTGTATATGAAAATTTAATACTTGATATATAAATTTATTATTAATAAACATTTACAAGTTTTATTTTGTGAAAAAAAAGTCATAGTATGTGTAAATTTATAGTTTTATCTATACTCTATTTTAATTAAAAATGATTAATAAAATATAAATCTTATCATATCTAAACTCGTAAGATATAATTATTCTAAAAATTTGATATCATTTTTTTATTGAAGAATTTGTCATGCAAAATTATGATAAACATGTTCTCTACTAGAATACAAACTACATCACATTTTAAATAACTAAACAATATAAGTTATTTAATTTTAAAATTAAATTTTCTTTATAATGACCTTACGTTGGACGTGAATTGTTTAAATTATTGAAGTGCTTAATCATTTTCTTTAAAAGAATTAGTTTCTTTTAAGTTCTTCTTTTTTAAAAGAACTTTTCTTGGTGAAAAGTGAAAATCCAAAAATCTAAGGACTTGTTTGTTTCAATTAATATTATTGGTTTTTGTTTTTATTTTTAAATTTAGTAAAGAAAAATTGTTTGTTTGAGTTTTTAGTTTTTATTTATATTTTTGGTTTCTTCTAGTTTTTAAAATTTATGAAAATAAAAAAATTACTTTTAATTTTTTGTTTATGTTTTTTATAATATGATGTATTATTAACAAAATATATATTATTTAATCATTTAATATATTAATTATTATTATGAATTATGAATTATTTTATTTTAGTTAATATTTAAATTAAAATATAAATAATTTTATTTTATTTAATAATTAATAAAATAAAATAAATAATTATTAATAAACTTAATTAAATTTAAAATATATTCAAAAAATATATGTTTCAAATAAAATTTTCATATGATAAATAAATATATTTAAAATAAATATCAATTTATAAATAAAATAAAATAAAATATTAATTTATTAATAAATATTAATTGAAAGATTAAAATAAATTTAATTAATTAAAATCTTATCTTTAAATTTTATCTAACATGTAATTATCATCAATACTAAAGATATAACAAGATTGTCATTAACAATTAAACAAAATTTTGTTTTTATTTGACAAAAAAATTAAAACAAAAAATTAAAATTAAAACAAAAAATTAAAAGTAGACTGCGCGTAAATTTTTGACTATGACTACAGTTTCGATAAATTTTAATAGGTTAAGATTTACATTAGTATTATTTTAGCCTTTAACTACTATTTTTTTTGGTTATTCAAGACTAATTAGTATATATTAATATAGAGAATTCTCGTAGCTAAATCTTCAACTATTTATATGTTTTTCCGAAAAACATTGACGTCCCAAAAGGTGGGGACATGTTTTATTGATGCATCATACTCTATACAGAACCAATTAATTGTCCTTTTCTTCCTACCTCAATTCCTAATATTTTCAAAGTATTATAAACTACGAACAAATTATTAAATATATCTTAAATTTTATTATATAGAATTTAGTTGTGTTTATTTAATATTTCTCAAAAAAATTAGTACTTATTCTAAAAATTTGTAAAAATGTTAATAATTTGATACAGAGTCATTAAAATTTTGATAAGAAAATATTTTTATAAATTTCTAAAGTCTAAAAATTTGAAAATTTTCAAAAAAAATTGAAAAAAAGGTTTAAGTGTCACCAAATACTATAAAACTCTTAAAAATATCTTAATTTTTATAATGTTTTTATTTATCTTGTGATACTGTAAATTAACATAGAATAAAAATATTATAAAAATTAAGATATATTTAATAAGTTGTTAAAGATTAGAATAATTGAAATAATTTATCCCTCTTTTTATTGTTTATTAAAGTTTTAATTATAATTACATTAAAAAAATAAGTTGGTAGAAAGGCTTTATTAATATTTTAACCTTATAAACTAGATTAAAAAGAAAACAGTACTGTTAAAGAGATTGTTTTGGAGAAAAGTCGTTTAGAGCAGAGCTGGAGTTAAAACTTTACAGGTAAGGTACAGTAGAATTAGAATAGGCGGCGTCGGTCTATGTAAGCGTGCACGTTTGGTCCAATCATTTATCGTTTGTCGTTATCGCTTTGGCCTTTAGGCTTGCATTGTGCATATGCGTCTTTCCTTGACCAGCGTCAGCACATTTCCCTGCTAAAGGATCCTTAAAGCTACTGAGTACTACCAAGTCAAACCTCTCTTTTATTCAGTAAGAACGACCGAGTCAGCGATGGTGAACTATTGCACACGAAATCTTCCGCTCCCAAAATAATATTCAAACCTTTTTTTTAATTAATTTTGTTTATATATTTACGTTTGATTAACAAGAACAGAAGAATTAGTCCCGAGTTCTCTTTAAAAAGAAAAAAAAGAATTAGTCCCAACTTAATGTTCACTTCTCAAAATTCATAAATAATACAAACACGATAATAATTTGATAAAAATGTTTATGAAATGTTAAATTTAAATAAATTATGTAATATATAACTTTATTCTTAATTAATAAAGATACTGTTTTAAAACAGATTTATAAATATTAATTTAACCAAATATCTCACCCGGATAAGATTCATATTAGCATTTCCTTTTCTAGGTTTCAAGATAATGCCTAAACAGTACTTCTAACAAAAGTTTCTTCAGTCAACAAATATGTGCAACCACTCTGGTGCTTTGAATGGTAAAAAATATTACGGTCGTATTCGAGTGTAGCAAAGTCGTGTTTAGTTAGCGCTTTTCTACGTTCCATAACATAATACTTTTAGGTTTATTAAAATTACTTTTAATTTTAATTTACATTGTTAATTTAGAGTACCGCTCTTTCTAACATAATTAATGAAGGTTTTCCATTTATGTCAAGATCCCAAGTGTTTGCATTTGAGTAGGCAAATCTTAAATCATAAAAGCTTTAACATAAGATGGTAATGTGATTTTTAGTAAGAGTCTTTGATATCTATACTTTAGAATAATTTTAAAAGATAAATTGTATACAAATTAACATCAACAATGTCTTATTAATCTACACTTAGTCCAAATGGACTTGGTCCAAATCAAGCCTGATTATATTAACTTCTTTTACTGGGTTCCAGCAAAAATCAATAATAAAAATGCATCCACTTGCTTCCAAAAGGAAGTTAGATGGAAATGACCTTACGTCTTGTGGTTTCTTACTTTCTTTTTTGGGATAATCTTATCTCTCCCGAGAGTGACATGCCCTAGGCCAGTGTGTTGCACGAGGCAATAGTTTACTGTCATGCAATTTTTATAATACATTAGCGAAGACCATTATAAAATCAACAAACTGCTAATATTAATACCAATTAGAGAGGATAACAGGGAAAGCTCTTTATTTGTACAAGATCTAATTCTTTCCAAAATGTTGGCCTTTAAAACAAATAATACCTTATTCTCAATAGAAGTAATTCGTATTTCATGTTATATAGTAATTATCTGATTACCATAAGCGAAATCTTTTTTAAAATGTAGGAATAAAGAGTTGAAGTTCTAAAGATCGAGATGGGATCCTCTGTCCAATATTACCCTGTCTTATTCTGTCCCATAGAATCTTAGTCATTTATTTTACGGGATCCACGCGAAACTCACACGGGACTTACATAAATAAATGACTGAGATTTATTAGACAGAATAAGACAGGGTAATATTGAACAGGAGATCTGAACTCCTAAAGATCGGGTACTTTTTTATTGTTTTGAGCTGCTAGTGCTTCCCCCTGTACTAACTAAATAGGCCGTGGGACAAATTTTGAAATCTACCACTTCGAAACGTTACTTACCAATAATAAATTATTACTACGTTGTACGTATTCATGAGTCTTTATCAGATCCTCCTGCTTGGAAATTGCGGGGTGCTTTGAATATAATAGAAAAAAAATTTCTTGTCGGATGACTTTTCAAGCATACAATTCTTGTTCAGACACTCCAAGAATAAATAGCTCTATTGAGTCCTCACAATCGCAGAGCATTATAGATAACATATACACAGAGAGACCAGAGACTGATATAGATCGATCAAGTTAGTAACATGGGGAGGGCTCCTTGTTGTGAGAAGACGGGATTAAACAAAGGGCCATGGACTCCTGAAGAAGATAAGCTTTTGATCTCCTACATTCAGAAACATGGCCATAGCAACTGGCGAGCTCTGCCTAAACAAGCTGGTAGGTTCAAAACCTTTTCTGGGGTTTGTCCTAATGTCTGTTATTATGTAACCTTCCAGTCATCGATGTTGATCAAGTGATGAAGCATGCAATAGAATCGTTGCGTTCTCGTTGACTTACCTTCCATATCCTACTGTTCAACAGGTTTATTGAGGTGTGGGAAGAGTTGCAGACTCCGATGGATCAACTACTTACGGCCTGACATTAAAAGAGGAAACTTTAGCATCGATGAGGAAGAAACTATCATTCAGTTACATGAAATGTTAGGAAATAGGTAAATGTGGGAACCTAGTCTTCAATCTTTACTCACTGAGAAAGCTGTCGTTGTCTCTTTCATATCAAGGAGAAAAGGATTTTTCATAGAAATATCCGACACTCAATTTGCGTCTTGTCATTTTTCAGGTGGTCAGCAATTGCGGCAAGATTACCAGGGAGAACTGATAACGAAATTAAGAACGTTTGGCACACCCACTTGAAGAAAAAGATTAAACAAAAACAATACACCGACAGCTCGCAACATGTTATTACAGACTTGGAGCAATATTCTGATCTCAATGTCTCTAAGCTATCAGAACGTGAGAAATCAAGCAACCATACATTTACTGGTTCAGTCGGGAGTCCGGCAGGATGTGTAACAATGTCCCCTCAACCTTCTTTCAGTGAGCAATCCTCCTTCTCCGAAACTTCAGTCGCCATGGCTAAAAACAACCTTGATATGTTAAATGGTGAAGTTACGGAGTCGTGTGAGATATTTCCCGTGATCGATGAGTACTTCTGGTCAGAACACATGTTGGTTGAGTTGACATCAAATTCTCAAGGTGAATCACAGTACACTACAACAGATGTTGAGGGTCCAAGTGATGATGATTGCATGGGGTTTTGGTATAACCTCTTAATAAATTCTGGGGGCCTCCAAGAATCACTATAATTTGGAGAGGACATGCATATTCATCGTAGTCTAAGAAACTTTACCCTCCGTCTGTACGAAAATGAAGGTAAATAGAAAATAGTCGCGAAGACATGTCAATGACTGACCACCAAGAAATGGCATGGAACAAGCTTGCTGAAATTTGCAGCCCTTGAGAAAGATTTGCTTCATGTCCAAAACTTAAGAGGTGGAAGAAGAACTTTTCAAAGAAAAGTCTAGTGTAGGTGATGTTGATCCTTCTTAGGAAGGCGGGATGTTGATCGATCGGCAAGGGACTACAGCACTCAGAAATTGACTTATAGGAACACTCTGAAGTCTGAACAGTGAAAGATTTGAAAGCATACACTCATTTTCTTAATTTAAACAGACGTGTAACCGATATTATCGTACGTGTATTAATTGTTGAATTTATTGAATACGTTTATTTATATGCTTTCCAAATCATGGATTGACATTTTAACTCTTTAATATAATTTGTGTTTGTTAATTTGCTTAAACTTGTACATTATTAGCTTGATTTACCATAAACTATTAGTATGTAATTAGTAATGAATGTTAAACTCTCTTTATCATTAATTTCAAGTTTCTTCACAACAACTCCCAATAATTTGAAAATTTGAGAAATTTTCACCAATAATTCTTGTGAAAAATATCACTTGAATAAAGCAACATGCTTTGATTACTTAAATACAATTCTGGATTTCAGCTAGAAGAATTACCCTTAACAACTGTACCAGTCATATGTATTCTTGCAGTGTTCCCTAACAGATGGTCGAGTTGATAGAGTTGAGAGGTATGGGGCCAAAAGGTTCTATGTTCGATTTCTCCTATTTATACTCTCTCGATCAAGACTATCGTATAAGACTTGCCTAATACGAAGTACCCAATTGATGTGATTTGCAAGCTATTATGTCAATCCTGAGGTTTATCTAGTACCACTACAAGGAAAATGTTTAATACCAACGGAAAATTACCGACGGTATGAAGACCGTTGGAAATACCGACCGAAATAG
>JAOTIZ010000203.1:45834138-45855559 GCA_027123425.1 Erythroxylum panamense | reverse complement strand
CATGGCGTAATGCATGAATTGAGTGAACCATCGATGATGGTTTCTCATTGAGTTCGCAAACTCATCCAAAATTGCAATTATTTTCAGGACAGCGATAGTGTGACTCCTAGCTCCAGAGTTTTGAGACTTTTTCTGCTGTGTGGGTGCTGGTGAGAGGAGCATGGCCCACAGGTCGGTCAGCTGAGGATCCTTTGGGATATTTTGGGGATGACCTAGATAGGAGTTATCATTGTCTATTTTGGATCTGTACAGTTATGATTATGTTAGCACTCTGTACATATGGTTTGTTCAGTTATGAAATGAGGAATGTTTGTTGGTTTTAAAATTTAGTGTAAATGATCTAACTGTTTTAGTATTGATGCCTTGAGGTTTTTAAGAATTGATCGTATGGTGGTGCATCCTCATCGTAGGATATGCATCGGTATAGCCTACGGGCGTTCCGGTGTATACTCTACGGTAAGGGGGCGCTACAATTTGTACACCTCATTATTTTAGATGGGACTTCCATCCCCTGGTTCTTAACAGCAGTATATGCTTATATCCTGTGTTTCTCAGTCTAATTTGTTGATCTAATGGAATGGAGCCACTCTTTCGAGGTTTTCTCCTCAGAGGAGGCTACGACAAGGGGGCCTCTTTCTCCCTACCTTTTTATTCTGTGTGTGGAGAAACTGTCTCTCCTTATCACTAATAAGGTTAACTCTAGTAGTTGGAAGAGTATTAAAGTTTCTAAGGGTCCTCCGCCCATTTGTCATCTTTTGTTCGCAGATGATGTTCTCTTGTTTTTTGCTGCTTCTGCCAATCACTGCTGAAAAAGGAATCGATCTGCGTCTTCCTCTTTATTTCACAAAGATATGGTATATATACAATAAAAGACTCCTAAGACGGTAAGACTCCTAAAGAATAAAGACTCCTAAACAATAACCTTTAACTATGTAACAACGCCTTCCATATATACAATTCTACCTAAATTACAATATCCAATACTGCCCCTCAAATTGGTGCATGAAGATTTCTAATGCCCAACTTGCAAAGAAGGTGTTCAAACTGTTGACGACCAAGTCACTTTGTTAATATATCTGCCAATTGTTCGTTTGTACGCACATGGTTTGTAACAATACTTCCTCATTGTATTTCATTCCGAACAAAGTGACAATCAATCTCAATATGTTTGGTTCTCTCATGGTACACAGGATTGGCAGCAATATGTAACATTGCTTGATTGTCACAATACAAGTATGCGAAATTTTCATCAAACGCTCCCAAGAATTGTAAAAGTCCTCGCAACCACTTCAACTCATAAGTTGTGGTAGCCATGGAATGATACTCAGCTTCAGCAGAGGAATGAGATACCGTATGCTACTTCTTGGTCTTCCAAGAAATAGGAGATTTACCCAACAACACTACATAACCTGTCAAAGAACGACGAGTCAAAGGACAGCTTGCCCAATCTGAATCACAATAAGCTAGCAATCTCAAATCACTATCTGATGATAAAAAATGCCTTGCCCAGGACTTCCCTTCAAATACCTCACAACACGTAATGCTGCTTCCTAATGATCCATTCTTGGATTCTGCATAAACTGAGCTAATACATGAACAAAATAACAAAGCTCAAGCCTAGTGATGGTTAAGTATGTTAATCGTCCCACCAATCATCGATATCATTCTGGATCAGCCATAAGTGTCCCATTTGCAAGAGCCAAACGATGATTCTGTTCGATTGGAACTATAGCTAGCTTGGTTCCTAGTAATCCAATTTCTGTAATAATATCAAGTGCATACTTCCTCTGACATAGAAAAATTCCTTCAGGTCCACGAGCCACTTCAATGCCGAGAAAATATTTAAGCAATCCAAGATCTTTCATATGAAAGCATGAGCTAATATATTGTTTAAGTTTATCTATAGCATCAACATCATTTCCAGCAATTATCAAATCATCTACATATATCAACACATTTAGAGTGGAATTCTTGCAATAAGTGAATAAAGAATAAGCTGAATAAGATTGTAGAAATCCATATCTTTTCAACGTTGTCATTAACTTAGAGAACCAGCACTTAGGAGTTTGCCTTAATCCATATAAAGATTTCTTCAATTTGCAAACCTTTGTTTGATCTGAGGAGGAGAAACCTGGAGGCAACTTCATATACACTTCTTCATGCAAATCCCCATGCAAAAAAGCGTTGTTCACATTCATCTGATGGAGCTCCCATTTCTTCATTGCCGCCACAGCCAATACTATTCTTATTGTATCCATCTTCGCTACCGGAGCAAACGTTTCATTATGGTCGATTCCTTCAATTTGTTTATTCCCCAATATCACTAATCGTGCCTTATATCTCTCAGTTGTGCCATTTAACTTGTACTTTATCTTGTATACCCATTTACATCCTATGACCTTTTTGTCTACAAGCAATTTCTCAAGAGTCCATATTCATTGTCTTCTAGTGCCTGAATTTCTTTTCTCATGGCATCCCTCCATTTCTGGTCTTTTACTGCTTCTGCATATCCCTTAGGCTCCAAAATAGCATTAATTGCAGCTAGAAAATATCGATGGTTTTGCGAAAAATGGGCACATATCACATAATTGGATATAGGATAAGGAGTCGTACCTGAGGAACACTGCCTAGAGTTGGGTTTAGCACGAGTGGGGTCTTTCAAACACCGAGCACTATAGGTGACAAAATTCTTCAACAAAATTGATGGTTTGGGCTGTCGTTGTCCTCTTCCCAAATTCTCTTCATCATTTCTCTCTATACCATCTACCCTGTTATCATCCCGTCTTAATTCCTCAATTCTGTCAGTACTCCCCCTTGCTTCTTCAATGTCAACTCTCTCCCTCAAGTTTGCATCTTGATTACTTGACGCAATTTTTGTGGTTATGTTTACATCCATCTCATCATCAATCACCATATCTGTTGCTAGTTTAGAATTAATTTCAATAACTTTTTCTTTATCTTCAGCATATGGAAATACATGCTTATGGAATATCACTTCACGCAACACAAAATATTATCCTTTTTTCATATCATACAGATGTCATCCTTTCTTGCCCCAAGGATACCCTACAAAAACACATTTTCTACTTCGCTCACCAAACTTATCCTTTTCCCTTGTGACCTGTCTAGCACAAAGACACCCAAATACCTTGAGACACTCATACTGAGGTACCTTTCCAAGCAAGACCTTATACGGAGTCTTCCCATCAAGCAAAGACGAAGGAGTTCGGTTTATCAAGTATCCTGCAGTTAATACACATTCACCCCAGAACTGAATAGGCAACCGAGCTTGAAACCTTAATGCTCTAGCCACGTTCAGTATATGTCTATGTTTCCTTTCTACGCGCCCATTCTATTATGGTGTTTCAACACAAGATGTTTGATGCAAGATTCCTTGAGTTTCAAAATAGGGTCTCAAATAAGTAAATTCAGTCTCATTATCACTCCGAACAACTTTGACCTGTTTCTTGAATTGACATTCAATCATTGTGCCAAAATTCCTAATTGTTTGTTCTACTTGTTTCTTTTCAAGCAACAGATAAGTCCAAACAGCACGTGAATGATCATCCACAATTGAAAAAAAAAACTACACCACAAGTTGCAGGTTCTTTGTAAAGACCCCATAAATCACAACGAATTAAAGCAAAACATTTGTCAGCTTTATTATTACTTTGAGGGAAAGTTCAACGACTTTGTTTAGCTCGATAACAAATGTCACAAAATTCATGATGACTATTTCTAGCAACAACTCTATTTCCAAATTCAAAAACCTTAGACAAAGCTTTCTTGCATGGATGTCCTAACCGTCGATGCCACAATTCCTTCTCATTTCTACCACTAACTTTATTCGCTTGTACTAATGCTGTTGATCGAAAAAGATAGACCCCACCGCACTGCTCACCTGCTCCAATCAGAGTCCTCAAAGCTCGGTCCTGTATTATACACAACTGATTAGTAAATGTGACGATGCCTTTTAGTTCTTGCGATAATTTAACTACAGAAATTAGAGTACAATTCATCTATGGAACAAGCAACACATGATTCACATATATATTGTTTCCTAAGCACAATTTTCCTTCTTTCACAGCCACTGTATGCTTTCCATTAGGTAGTCCCACAGGACATGGTGAAATATCTCGAACGTCGGATAATAGGCTCACATCACTAGTCATATGATGTGAGGCTCCTGAATCCATAATCCAATCATTTAATGATAAATTTGTATTACCAGAAAGTCGTTCCACTCTGTTTGTTTTGGTTGTACTCAACATGTCAAGCAACTTTGCCCAGTGCTCATCACTCAGTCCAGGGATTCCGTTGCGATCAACATCTGTAGCATTCCTGGTTTCTTCTATAGCAGCTAGAGTGGCATTTGTTGTCGCACCTCCTCAACCACGACCTGTAGAGAACGAACGAGCTCCTCCACGACCTCGATTACCACCTTTTCCAGTCCCTCGAGGTCTGTCTCCCCACCATTCTTGGTACCCAATAATCTAGAAACATTCTTTAGCTTCATGCCTAGGACGTTCACAATGGCTACAAATCCCATTCTTGTTGTCCTTTGCACGCACAGCAGCTGCTTTAGCACCTGACACTGCTTGTGCCGCAAATCCTACAACTTCTCCATGTCCCTCCTTACTTCGGGATATATTTATATATATCTCTTCTTGGATCACCATAGAGTAAACTTTATTCAAATTAGGCAGTGGTTCCAAACTCAACACATTAGAACGCAAAGTTCTGTACGTCACATCATCAAGACCCATCAAGAACTGACGAATCCTTTCTTCTTCCCTTTTTCTTTCAAGTTCGGCAGAAATATTGTAGACGCAACATCCACATCGGCAGGCAGGTATTGGTTCATAATTCGCTAGCTCATCCCACATCACCTTCATGCGCCCATAATATGTCATCACTGCTTGCCCTTGTTGTTTACAGGTAGCAATATCAATTTTCAATTGATGGACACGAGGCCCATTTCCAATGGAGAATCGTTGTTGAAGATCCTCCCACAAATCCTTTACATTCTCCACATATGTTATGGTAGAACGCAAAGCAGGTTCGATTGTATTAAAAATCCAAGCCACCAACATCGAATTCACCATCCACCAGTCTTTGATTTTAGATGAATCTTTATTCGGTTTCTTTACACTCCCATCAATAAATCCAAGTTTCTCCTTTGCCCGAAGTGCATTGTGCATGGATCTCGCCCATTCTTCATAGTTTTCTCCTTTCAATTGAACATGAGATATGATGGTTCCAGGACTATCTAAAGGATGCAAATAATACAATGAGGTATTTATTTGCCCCTTTCCTGACCCTCCTTCACTTTTATGCTCTTTTCCATTAGCCATGGCTCTGATACCATGAAAAAGGAATTGATCTGTGTCTTCCTCTTTATTTCACAAAGATATGGTATATATACAATAAAAGACTCCTAAGACGGTAAGACTTCTAAAGAATAAAGACTGAATAAAGACTCTTAAACAATAGCCTTTAACTACGTAACAACACCTTCTATATGTACAATTCTACCTAAATTACAATATCCAATAACTGCTGTGTGGTTCTAGACACTATGCGAGTATTTTGTGATTGTTATGGTATGTTGATAAATGAGCAAAAGTCTAGAGTCTTTATTTCTCCTCATACGTCAACTACCATATAAATGTGCTCAAGCATCACTTTGGTCTTTATTTTTCTTTGGATTTGGGATACTATTTAGGTGTCCCACTGAGGGGTGGCAATGGCAAAACTGCTTATAAGCATGTTATGGATAAGACGAGCCCTCGTTTGCAGACTTGGAAGGCTAAACTCTTGAACAAGGCTAGGAGACATATGTTGATACAATCTTCGTTGTCTACTCTTCCCCTTTACGCCATGCTAACTAGCTGGCTCCCTTAATCGATTTGCGCTGGGATTGATAAAGCCTGCAGGGGCTTTTTCTGGGATTCCTATGCTAATACTCGAAAGATACATCTTGTGAATTGGGACATAGTGTGCAGCCCTAAATTTATGGGTGGTTTAGGCTTACGTAAGGCAAGAGACAATAATATTGGGTTGCTAGGTAAACTTCTTTGGTCTTTGGTTGCTGGAGAGGATAAGTTGTGGACCTGAATTCTTAGTACCAAATATTGTGGTAGTCTTGGTATTAAACAATAAAACCCTCCATAGGGCGTCTCCTATGTGGCGTGCCATCCAACAGGTGGCCCCTACCTCAAAGATGGCTTTACTTGGAGAATAGGGAATGGTGAACATGTCTCTTTGTGGCATGATAGATGGGTTGAGGACATTCCTCTTCGTTTCCATGTTTCTCATATTGATGTGCAAGATTCTAATGTTAAAGTTGCAGATGTTCTCTTGAGTGGTTTTCATTGGGATCTACATTTGCTTCGTTCCCCTCTTTCAGCGGATATTAGAGTGAAAATTTATGCAGTTCCTCTATCTACTTCTCTGTACTTTTAGTGACCTTCTGATGTGGGGAGAATCCTCGTTCGGTATATACTTTTCTAGATTAGGTTATGGCTTTATTTCCAAGGTCCCTCATCATTCGGATGGTAGAAAGTGTTGGAAAACGCTATGGCAGCTTCGCATTCCTGCGAAGCTTAAATTCTTTCTTTGACAGGTTCATAAGAATTGCTTAATGGCCAATGCTCTTCGGTTTAATCGTGGTATCGCAGCGTGTCAGTTGTGTTTTAGGTGTGCTACACGCCCCGATACTACTTTTCATTTGATGCGTGACTGCATATGGTCTAAAGCATTTTAGCAACACCTACATGGCCGACTGTGGATACTTCTTTCTTTACTGGTTCACTGGATGAGTGGGTGGTGTCTAATGTGTTTGCTCCTCACGTTGCTCCATCTTCCAATCTCAGGTTTATACTTGGCTATTGGGTTATTTGGTGTGCGCGTAATAAAGAGGTCATCGAGGGTACTTCTTTGATTACCGCCGCCCAACTTAGATGGCATCATACACTTTTGTAGGATTGTACTAAGGCATTTGGGTCTGTAGCCACTCAGGAGTCCTACCGTGCTCCTAGGTGGATTTCTTGGACAAAGCCCCCTGATGGGTTTGTTAAGCTAAATACTGATAGAAGCGCTATTGGTAATCCTGGTAGAGCTGGGTTTGGTGGGCTCATTCGAGCTAGTAATGGTAGATGGATTGCAGGATTTTTAGGCTTACAACAAACTTGATTGCAGGGCTTAAAACTGGCCTTCAATTTGTATGGAACTTGGGACACTGCAAAGTCATCGCAAAGATTGATTGTCTCAATGTGTTAACCATTGTTTTATACTTGACACAGTACTTTCATCCCCACCGTGCTCGTATTTGGAACATCTAGGAGCTATTAGCTAGGTAGTGGTGTTGCTCGCTTCAGCATGTTCTTCGAGAAAGCAATCAATGCACGGATTTTCTTGCTAAACTTGGGTCTTCGCAGGAGCCCTTATGGTCTTTTTGGCCGACTCCCTCTCCTGGGATTCGCCTGCTTATAGAAGAAGATTATAATTCAATCGTTTTTACGAGGAGCTAATATCTCTTGCTCCTACCCTCCTTACCAAAAAAAAGTAGCTATGGGATCTTTTCAAAGGGACACAAAATTATAGGTGTAAAATGGATCTTAAAAAAGGAAAATGGTAAATTTGACATGATTGGTAGATGAGGGTTACATGCAAAAAAAGTTTTTGCTCTAATTATAAGACATAATATAATCAAATTGATGATTGCATTAGCAACATAAAACTTTAACTGATTAATTATTTTTTTTATATAAAAATCATAAAAATATTAAAACAATAACTTGTTTATTTGAATTTAAATTATTTTAATGCAAATTCTTGTGTTTTTTATACGTTTATATGTAGAGATGACAATGGGCTAATGAGTTGACCCGTATGTCTAAATTTAGGCAATTTTAATGATCGGCCTATGGGTTAAATCAGATTCAGACTAGTTTAAGGTTCAAAATTTCTAAATAAATCAACATCAATTTGTTTAAAAAATTTAAGCTTCGAGATAGATCTAGGCCTGTGTAACTCAAGTCTAAACTCAATTTAAAAAGTTATTTTATACTTTAAATTTTTAAAAATTATTTTAAAAAATTAGCAAGGCCAGCTGATGAGTCGACCATTGTCATGTATATATATATATATTGAAATTTTATCCCTACTTATATGAAAATCTTTAATAAATAATAATAAATCTTTGTAATAATAACTTTTTATTTATTTCTTCTCGTGTATGTATTGCTAATGAATATTAAATGAAGTTTTTTTTAAAATAACAAAATAAAAATTTTATTTCAAAACTTTATAGGTATAAAATTTTTAAATTATAATTTTTTTTTACCCACGAGGTGTTCTAGTCAGGTCTCAATTATGAGAAGGCATCTTTAAACCATCAACACTCAGACTAATTTTTGCTCAAATCAAATAGATCCTTTGTAAGAGACAAAGCTCTAATTTCAAATTTTAAACTACTACGTATATAAGAAAAGACCTCACTCAAACTCGAAAAGCCCATTTATCAACTCAAGAATGACTCGGGGATGTTATAATTTTTAAATTGAAAGTTCTCGGGACGTTAGACAGTCGTTATGCTTGTTTTCTATCGTCCGATTGCAATTTGTACCTTTTCCTATTTTACTAGTTTCCGTCTTCTCGAGACGCACGTGGTATATAAGTACATGTTAAGGATTTCTCTTGAACTAACCGCTTCACTTCACAGGAACACCGGCATCTGTCTTCCATTGATTGAAAGACCCGAGCGCTCAAAAACTACAATTTATATACATGACTACTGCGTCAGGTACACTTGTTACTTTTTCTCTAGATATTGGGTTTTCTTTTATATCTGTAGTAATTTGGAAACTCAAAGGACATGAAATTTTGTTGATATGTAGTGGCGTTCAAATCCCGGGAGGATCACCGGAAACAGTTGGAGCTAGAGGAAGCTGGACTTGCGCCAGCGGAGGTGGAAGAAGATGGGAAAGAGATTAATCCTCACATTCTCCAGTACATGTCTTCTGCCCCCTATCGCCGAGAAACCCGTAAGTAGTTTTCTTTTAATAATTCTTGTTGATTCTTGTAATGTATTTTTATTTATTATTCGACATAGCATCAAAGGAAATGGAAGTCGGATCCCAATACTACCAAATCATGGCACGATAGAGGTGCCAAAGTATTTCAGGCTGATAAGTACAGGAAAGGAGATTGTGTCCAGTAAGTGGACCAATTGTACTAGTTACCAGGTTATGTAGTTTTACCTCAAGTTTTTTGCATGTTAGGATATGAAAAATGCTATCTGTTATTGCGAAATTCAACACTTTCTGATGGCCAATTGAGGAGTTGACTTGATTAACTGTCTGGAAATTTCCAAGCTCATTACAAGGAAATGATATTCAACTTATTCTCTAAGGCATTGTTAAAGATATTATTATCATCATTATCTCATTGTCTTAGTTCCGGATACAGATAGTTTGTGCAAAACTTTAAATTCCTGGTTAAAGATATTATTATCATCATTAGCTCATTGTCTTAGTTCCGGATACAGATAGTTTGTGCAAAACTTTAAATTCCTGGGGCTGGGGGCTAAATTCATTTCCCGACTTTATATTTTAAATATTTAAATTTCTTTACTTATTGGTTTAAATATTTTGCCAGCTTTCCATTTGCTTCTTATTCTTTGCGAACCCTGCAGCTTGTATGCATAATTAAGAGGGATCTTTGAGGATATATTGTACTTTTTTTTATTTGAATATTGTACTTTTTTTTGTTTGCTATTATATTACGATCTTTTCTCTAATATTTTATTTTAGGATGGAGGAATGCTTCTCATTTTTAGTTAAAAGGGAGATTTCTATTTTAAAATGTGGTCATTGCCAGTATATTTAGAATCTAAATTCTTTGGGATACAGCTACCAGATTGAAAAGGTATTGTAATTATGGAACATAGAATTAGTGCCTTGTTCTTGTCTAATTTCAACTCTGTGTTGGAGGGCAATGAAAAGAGTTGTGAGATGCTTATTATCTGCATATCTGATCGCGGGAGCTATACTGGGGGTACATTTGCAATCTGGCTGTGTAAAGGAAAACTTTTCCTTAATCTGATGCAATTATGGTAACAGAAGGAAGTTCTCTTTCTTGCATTGTTTTATCACTCAAATTTTGAAGTCACGTTAGTTTGGGACATGTAGAGAAGAGGAAGTTGGTTTCCAGTGCATGTTTGGTAGTTAAAAGAATAGGATAAATGATGCAGTGGCTGTCATAGTAAAAATAAAGAGAGACTTTAATTTCATTAAATGAAAATTGTACTGTATAAGTAACCTGATATTTGTCTCATTGTAGCTGTGGGGCTATGAAACATGATGCAAAATCATGCACTGAAAGGCCCTGCAAAATAGGTGCAAAATGGACAAACATGCACATTGCACCTGATGAAAAGATAGAGACATGGAATGGTTATGATGCATCATTATATGCTCGCGTTATTGATAGATATGAGTCAAGGGATGAGGCTAGAAGGAAATTCTTGAAACAACAGCAGCTGAAAAAAATTAGAGGAGAAAAACAACAAATGAAATGGTGAAGGTGAGGTTACAGATGGTGAGGATGATGAAGATGCTTTCAAAGTTGATGAAGCGAGGGTGGAAGAAAGCAAACAGATGGATTTTGCGAAAGTGGAGATGCGTGTTCATACTACAGGTGGTGGAAGCGCACTGGAACTGTTAGGTCTGGCGTTTATATTCTCTCTACTTTATTATTTTTCTATTGATCACGAATTTTCTTTTGGACTGATTTAAAGTTTTAACATGCATGTATGCCTTCTATTTTCTACTTGGGATTGCTTCCAGGAATTTGCGAATTCGGGAAGATACAGCAAAGTATCTTTTAAATTTTGATGTTAATTCAGCTTATTATGATCCTAAAACTCTTTCAATGCGTGAAGATCCTCTTCCTAATGCCGATCCTAATGAGAAATTCTATGGAGTGAGTACCTTTGGGTGCTTCTAGTACTGTTTTGGATTTGTTTTTTATTGACATTGTACTGATTAGTTATTGATTTTCCAAATTCTCTAATTTCAGGGAGACAATCAATATAGAGTTAGTGGGCAAGCACTGGAGTTCAAGCAACTTAATATTCATGCTTGGGAGGCATTTGAAAAGGGTCAAGATATCCATATGCAAGCTACTCCATCCCAAGCTGAATTGCTCTTTAGGAATTATAAAGTTATCAAGGAGAAGTTGAAATCAAAATTGAGAGACACCATTTTGGAGAAATATGGTAATGCTGCTAGTGAAGAAGATCTACCAAGGGAGCTACTGCTGGGACAGAGTGAGAGACAAGTTAAATATAATCGTGCTGGCAGAGTCGTAAAAGACCTGGTATCGTATAAAGTTTCAAAGTTTTATTTATTAGCTTGAACAAGGCACTAATATCAGTTGTTTGGGAAACTATGATGAAGTGCTCAATTTGTATGCAACTTTGTTTGCCGTGCGTCAGGTTTTCTGTTGTTTCTTGCACTGTAACTAGAGTACTTGCAAAAAAATTATTATGTTTCCCATCCTGTTTCATGTACTATGATAGAAAGGAGTGCAAATTTGACTGGAAGTGTTCTAGAAGCCGAAGTTTTGATTGTTTGATTGACTTGTTCAAGCTTGGGAGGCTTTATTGGTCATATTTATTTAATACATCTTAACAATGGAGGCATTGACTAAAGTTCTTTTAAGCTTTAAGAATTTTACTGAAGCTGAAAACTACTCGGGCTAACATTTTTCGTTGTTCGTACTTAAAGGAGACATCCCTTCCTAAGAGCAAGTATGAAGAAGACATTTGGATCAATAACCACGCCAGTGTTTGGGGCTCTTGGTGGAAAGATCATCAATGGGGCTACAAATGCTGTAAGCAAACAATTAGAAACAGTTATTGCACTGGTTCGGCAGGAATCGAGGGTGCTGAGGCAGCAGTAGACTTGATGAAAGCTAATAGTGCTCGGAAAGCCACCTCTGATGGCAAGTATCCATGCATATGCGCCATTTTTGGACTTCAGTACATCATCAGCTATTTGATATTATTTCGGCTTGATACTAGCTGTTTTCTCATTTGATTATAGTTGTATTATTGCTGTTCATAGGATCTGAAACTTTTCATCTTTTTGCTAAAGCCATACTAATATTTGAAATTATCAGCGGATACCCCCCCTCCATTAACACCTTTCTATTTTCATGCGTCTTTCAATGCTCGTGCGGTTGCATTTATTTGTTTCTTACCAACATCCTGAATGCAGAGATACCTGCTCCGGTAGACCAGAAAGTGCTTGCTATTTGGTGAACTGATGCACCTGATAATTTGATTCTTGACCAGAAACATCTTTCGGAGGCACTTAAGAAGGTAATTGACGAGGGAAACTTGTTTATCCAAAGAAACAATATAACATTCAACTACCTTTTCTTACGCATAAAACTAATTAGACAGCTCCTGAATCATCGTTTCTTTTGTTGGATTAGTTTACAGCATCACTTATGAATTGCTACTATTGAATGTGGTTCATTTGACAGGAGGATGAGAGAAAGAAGGAAAAGAAAGATGGAAGGAAACGCAAATATCATATTAGATGGAATGATGAGGTACAGTGCATATGTCTTTTGACTGGGAACGTTATTGTTGTCATTATTTTTTAAATTCGACTTATTTTGGTTGCTGCAATTGATGCTTCTAAACCCATGAATACCATATTTAGGTTACGGCTGAGGAGATGGAGGCATATAGAATGAAGAAGGTAATTCCTGATGACCCGATGAAGGATGTCCTGCACTGAACCACTGAGTATACTTAATTTTGATTAGACATATGATTCTTTTATGTTCTTGTGGAGCTTGATTAAACACAGGTAAATGTACGACTATAATAACTATTGGTCGATTATACCTCCCACTTTCTGTATTATTTTGTGCAATAAAAAGTTCCCAAGCCTTAAACCAATAAAGCATATGCTGAATAATTCAAGTACATAACACAAACTCACATACAACTTGGAGCTGCTATACTCGACGACACCCTTTGTAACATAACTGAACTTTGTTCAAAAGAAACCAAAAACCAAATTGGTACCTAAGGTGGATGAAACCTTAATTGTCACTATTATTTGTATTCATGTCAATTCACACTTGCACTCTGTATTTGTATATAGGAATACCCCCAAAGATATACAAAAAATGCAAATAAATTGAATTAATTAAGCACCTCTAGCCAGCATCTCTTCAAATTCCAGAATGGACCTCTCCTTCTGAAGCTTCACGTCCTGGTGGAATTTGTGTATGAACTCCTCAGCCCTTTCATCTACCGGGCGCAGCTGCGGTGATTTGGCAACAGCTTCCCTCCATGCGTCTTCGATGCTATACAAACTCTTTTCCCTTGGCTCTCCTCTTCTGCTTGGCATGGCCTTCTCGTCAACAACTGCTTTGCCTCTATTACTTGACTCTGCATGTGCATGGAGCTGCTTCGTGTGTGTTGAGCGAGTCTCCGAGCCTGAGGTGTAGAGTTGGTCTATGTATATGGCCGAGACGTTGTTATAGAGCTGGCTCTTGTTACTGTGAGATTGGTAGAAATTCCTATAAGGGTGATGGAGATGGGGTGGTCTTGTAATGGAGCGTTTGTTGAAATGAAGAAGCAAATGAGTGGAGCAATATGCAAGGAGACGACTGGCGTTGGTTTTGATGGTTTTGGAGAGGCTGAAGCTCCGAAGTTTCGATTGAAATGAACTGGTGAAGCGTTTCAACGCCTTCTTAGCGGGTTGAAGCTTCTTTGGCAGCCTGAAACGTGACATCAAAGTTGGCTTTTTTCTTAGCTATGCAATTCTGGTTTCTTTGAGATTGAGAGGAAGAGATGGAGAATAAAACAAGAAGTATACGGAGGGTTTTGAATAATGGTTGCAAGAGCTTTGGGTTTTAAAATGAGCATGTACATCTTCTTTTTAACAATCCAACCAACATAGCTGCAAAAAGGGAACTAAACCTTGTTGGCTTGGGATGGCATAGCTGCAATTGTAATAAAATGATTCATTCAAGCAACCCTTTTAACTTTCGGCAACGTTGGAGTCCCTACGTATTGGAAATTTGGGTCCTACCTGGACCCTGTACTCTGGTTCAAAGTGGGGCTCCACCATTGCCGTTTCCTTAATTGAGGAGGTTTTCTCCTTCTCACTTCTTCTAAAACAAGATTTATAAATTATTACACAAATTCGACAATTTATTTAATATATACTCAAAATTAAAGATTATAAATGTTAAAGAAAAAAATTATAATTAGTATGTTTTAGAAATTTATTCCTTATTGAGAGATAATATACAGTGGTTAATAGTTGTAGTAATTATCATTGATAAATAATAATTATTTAATAAAATAATATTTGTTACTATCACCGACTTATAATCACCAATCGTCAACCACATAAATATTTTCCTTAAAACAGATATATTATTTATTAATAATTCTTCCCATTTTTCTTTGTCGTAGGTTCTTTTTCTCTATTTTGTAGTTATTAATGATGTAATGAAACATTTAGTTCGATTAAAGAGTGACTTTTGTTGTTTATCCTTCTCTTGACATAGCCAGGTTCGAGAAGCAAGCTACTATATGTATATGAAACGAAGCATGCAATAATGCAGTATATCCTCCTATGAAAGCTACAGTGCTTCATACGTACTTTGGTTGTCATTTTCACTTTCTTCCGCACCACAATGTGGGGATCAATTTAAAGGATGATTGAGACTGACCAACAGTCGGTAATATCCAATCATAGCGCTCCACAAGCTCCATGTTGATCCATTATCGGTAAAATGGATTAAGCTACCAAATATCTGTTAAGTGCGTTGGTTGGTGTGATACTTAACTGCCACATATTCAGTTGGATAATCTGAACTGATTATACTGTTCCATGTGATCTTGGAGGCTTTTGGTTGGAATGTAGAATGGTTAAATTAGGTTTTACGTGGTAGAGCAAAACCAACTTGTTCATAACTTCAGGGAAAAGCAAGGACGAAGGTTATATGGTCCTTTTAAGTAATTCAGCTTCTTCGATCGGTTCTAAATTAAGAGCAAACTTATTTATGCGAAAGCCCCTTTGCATCTTGACGTGAGCGCTAAGAGCAATTAGAAAATCATTAGGCTTTTGGTGGAATCAAAGAATACATGCTTATCGAGACGGCAAGTTTTGTCCATTGCATTAGCATTATATAAGTTGATTATACTTGGCTGCTTTTAATTAGGCACCACTTGACCAGAAAATATTTCTAAGGATGCATTTAGACCAAACGTAACACGAAAGCCACACCCCATTGACCATGTTCGTTGAGCACTATCTTTAGTTAGCACATGTCTTTGTAAATG
Organism: Erythroxylum panamense; assembly: GCA_027123425.1. NCBI lineage: Eukaryota > Viridiplantae > Streptophyta > Magnoliopsida > Malpighiales > Erythroxylaceae > Erythroxylum > Erythroxylum panamense. The sequence goes on along the minus strand of JAOTIZ010000203.1, from coordinate 45,840,174 downwards.
AAATTAAATGTTGAGACATCCCATATCCTCCTTAATCAGTTTAGTGCTTAAGCAACCTTAACGATAATTAAGACCAAACATTGATCGACAAGTAGGAGTGACCTGAGTGGTCAAAGCTCCTCACTTAAGGCTCTCCCTTTCAAGAGGTCTTGAGTTCGAGTCACGCCAAAGGAGGAGAAATAGGCATTATTCCTATTGATGATCCTCTAGCCCCTGGGCACAGCTCTTTGATCGGATCAATTACGGACGTCTCGCTTCCAGTAGCGGTGTGGGAGTTGGAGCTACTAGGAAACCTGGGGGCTGATGGGAACCTGATGCTGAGTAAAGGGGAGGCCAGCGATCAATCATCAGCTGAACAATCAAGTATGTGAAGACTCCTTGTACGCAGAAGTATACAGGCGACGTAAGAACCTGAGGAATCTTGGGGTTTCCAGATTTACCCCCTCTAAGACTCTTAGGATGGGGTCTTAGGGGACTAGGATTAGTCCGGTTAAACTGGAATACCTAATATAATCAAAAAAAAAAAAAAGACCATGATCAAAATAGTAGGACTAGAACTAATTTAGAGGACATGTTCTGGCCCACTAATTTAGAGGGCATGTTCTGGCCCATGTGTACGTACTCTTTAGGGTGCCTTTCATGTACCTTTTTATTTCTTTTCTTGGGAGTTTGGTGGGCAGGCAGCAAGGCCAAGGCGCTTCACTTTCCAGCCTATAAAGTTTACTGGTTCGCTTCCTTTTGGATATAATATAATTGCAGTTTGCTTTACAGTGACGTTTAAATACGATCCATGATCCATCATAATTATCAAGTTCTCCCTACTTTTTAGAATAAATATATTAAATATTTTTTTACCACATGTTAGGCTAAAGTACGGAAGAAAATTTCATATAAAATTTATTTTGATCAAATATTAACAGATACTATTACCTAAATATTTATATACGTTATCTATGAACTTATTTTTTGTTGATTTTTTTAAAAAAGACCTTTATGATCTCTTTCTTTAAGAGTAATTTTTCTTTTGACCCTTTTTAGATCATTATTTAATTATAGCACTTATCATATCATCATTATTATTTTACAAATTAAAATTAAAATTTTAATAAATAATTACAATATTATAAAATATTATACTATATTAATAATTTTATTTATTAGTTTATTATATAATAAAATAAAATATTTAACATACTATTATTTAAAATTTATTAACTTATTATTAATAAAATATTTTATATTATATTAATAAAATAAATAATTATTTATATATTTGATATAATAACTACATGTAAATATGATAAATTAATAATATTTCAATCAAATATAAATAAGTAATATACTTAAAAATGATATAAATTAAAAAAATCCTTTTTGCCAATAATTTTTTAAATACTCTTGTCTTTTCCTTTGAGCATACCATACTAAACATTTTATTTAGTATTATTATTTTATAATAAAATAAAATTTTAGTAAAAGTCTTAATTTATTATTAATTTAAAATGAATAATATATTATTTTGATAAAAGTAAAGATACATAAACATGATAAACCAGTAAAATAATAAAAAATTCTATAAGTAAGAGTAAAAAACCAATAAAATAATAAAAATTTCTGTAAGTAAGAGTAAAAAACCAATAAATAAACGAACCAAACGAATTATTAATTATCTGTTAAAAATTTTATTACAAATAAAATAAAAATTGATCATATGATTTATTATCATTATTTAATAAATAAAAATATAATAAAAGACTTATTTTATTATCGTATCAAATTAAAAACAGATTATTAACAATCAAAAAATGCTATTAGTTATTAAAATTAAATTATATTAAATACTAAATATTATTGTATTTTTCGGTGTAAGCAATAAATTTATTTGACACACATATGTCACTTGTAATTTATTAATTTGCAATCACTTTTTTGTGACAAGAATGTAGGCCTATTGTCTATGTTCGAGGCTTCAAGCCCAATTCTAAGCCTGATCTCGATTGGTAGCTAGAGTGAGCTTGGGTTAAATATATATTTTTTGATATTATGAATCCTTTTACTATATTAGGAAAAGTAAGTTTAGAAATGGAGAAGTCTAGTATATATATTTTTTTCCAGTATTGGATTCTTAAAGTAAAGACCTTGTGGTGTTAAATTTGAAAAAACTTTGAACAATGACGATGAGATCAGTGGAGAAAGAAGAATGATAGGGCGAGAGAATTTGCTGGGAGGTTATTTCTGATTAACAAATGATTCGTTTATTCTTCAGTTGTACATACAAGGCTTTATAGATGTACATTTGGAATGAAACAGAAAATAGAATTTGTAACAAACTCTTGTAAGTAACTACTCATTCCAGATATTAAATTGACGTGTAAATAATTAGGAGGAACTTGGTTAATGGGTATGGGAAGATATCAACATGTAAGGAATAAAAAACATTTTGTTAGTTATATATTATCATTACATGAATAATCTTTTTATATGTGAGTTTTGAGGATTACTCAATACCTCCCGAATATGAGAGGAATGAAAATCATTTTTGTGTAATGCGTAATTGTGACGGGCGTTAGAAATCGTTGTCACACTCATGAGAAGAGTGTCACAGCCGTGACACTACAGTGACATTTCTTATCATGCTTATGATTGTAGTGTCATAGTCCCACGACAATTTTTTTTAAGAAAAACAATATAATTAATTAAAATACATTAAAATTTGATGTAAAACAAAAATTTAACAAATTTTTTATTTCTTAAGATTTTTAACAAACTAACTACTATAAATGATTATAGTAATCATTCTTTCGTTCTAATCAACTGTTATAATTATAATGATTATACCAACTCTCATTCTTATTATTATTATCCTACATGAACTAAACGTTACCTTAGTTACATAATTGTTGATGCTTGATTTCGATGTTTCCCAACGACCCCTCAAGCTTGAGGGTAGGAAGAATTGATCAAACTCAGCTTTATACTAAAACTGTAACCCTTCCAAGAGATCAATATTTTGCTTCGACAGATGATAGAGAAACAGTGACCTGCTTCTTATATTTCCAAAAGACGAGGCTATTGCCAAGCATGATGGAATACCCACTAGTAGAACTTCCTATGCATGGACAAGCAACCTAGTTTGAATCACAAAAGTCCTCGAAGCGAAGCTAAAAGATAAATTGTTGTTGATTAAGGGTCTCTCTTAATATGTCGGAGAGTATCCAGAGTTACTTATATGTGAGGAACTCTAGGATGCTTCATTAATTGGCTTAAATATTGGACAACAGGGCTTATGTAAGGTATTTTTTTAAAATACTGATGTCAAGTTTTGAATGAATCTAATAGTTCAATTTATCAACCAACCTTCTATATGTTTTAAGCTCTAAAAGATGTTTTCTTTGATTAGGTTGTAACTTCAAATTGTATTCCAGAGGACTGATAAAGGGGCGAAGATTATCATAATTAATGAAATTTCTTGATAAATTCCTAAGTAAATTTCCTTTGTGTGTTTCGTACAAAATTTCAATTCCTAAACAATAGCTCAAAGGAATTAGATCTTTGGTGTTAAATGTGGCATTAAGATAGCTATTTACATTAGTAATTTCATCCAAATTATTTCATGTTTTCAAAATCTTAACCACGTAGCAACTAAAAGCACCATTGAATCCCTTCGCTTTTTATGAAATAAGGAGTAGTCATTCTTTGAATTTATGTATCCCATATTGTGCATAGCATGTGAGCGTTTGGTATTCCATTGTATTGAAGCCTGTTTAAGGCCTTTGTGACTTCTTAAGCTTATAAACAGTTGTAGGAGTGGGTACAGAAAGACCCGGAGGTGGTTTTATGTAGATTTCTTCATACAAATCTCGAATGCATTATTACCATCCAATTGAAACAATTTTCAAGCTTTCTTAACTCCTATAGGCTATAGCAATTAAACTCTTAAAGCTGTCAATAAAGGCCAAAGTCAACAAACTCTAGTGCACAAGCTAGTCAATTTTACAAAGAGATTGTTTTTGTGACTCAAACTTGTGACCTCCTGATCACAAAAGAGTAACTTTACCGATTACTCAAAGGCTCACTTGGTCATTTTGATAAAAGGATAATAAGTTTTACCATAATCCACCCCTGCTTTCTGTGTAGAACCCCTTAAGACAAGCCTGACTTTGCATCTTTCCACAAACCCCTCAGCATTACATTTCACCTTGTATACCCATTTGATGCTAATGGTTCTCTTACCTATTGGAATTTCACAAAGCTCCATTCTATTGTTTGTTTCCAGGGCAACAAACTTTTTCGCCATGGCCTCTTTCCATGTAGGTTGAACAAATGACTCCTCATATATATGAGGCAGTCTCATGCACATGCTCTAACTTGATAACAAAATGTTTGTTTAAGGATGATAAGGTATTGAGAAAAAGTGTGCGAGGTTTACAAGAATTAAAGACATTACTGGGGCAAAGAAAATGATCACTGGTAGAAGACGCGAGGATTACATTATGATAAAATACATAATTTTGAAGATAAGTGCGTGGTTTATGCACCCTTGTAGATCTCTTAACAGATGCATCTATAGAGGGCATAGGAGTATTTTACGGTGAATGAAGGTTTGTAGTGATATTGTTTTGTGAAGGGGAAGGTTTAGAAAATGCTTGATCTTCTGCTATGATAGAAACAAAACTACTGTGCGCAGTAGGAAAAGAAAGAAAGAAAGAAAGAATTTGATGGTCGTGAGGCATATAGAAAAATGTTCTCACAGAAGACAACATCTCCTTAGGTAAAAACTTGATGATTATTAAGGGAGAGGACCTTCATGCCTCAGAAACACAAAGGGCATAACTCTACGTTGAAATTTGTTTATGCCTTTCTGGTAGCTAAAAGTTTTTAAATGGTTATAAATTGGTGTACTGTAAAAGAGAAGTTGATATGGGGTCAAACCATGTAAAAGTTTGAAAGGAAATTTATTTATTAGGTAAATGGCAGTAAGAACACATTCTCCCAATATTTTAAGGGCTAAATGAGATTGAAATACTGAGGGCTTTAAAGTTTCAAGGAGATGTTTGAGTTTCCTTTCAACCACCTCATTATGTTAATTAAGGAGTTCCAACACAATTGGTTTGGTGGCAAATTCCTTTTTGCAAGAAGAAATCAATGGCTTCTTTGCACTTCCCAAGTTTAAAAGCATTATCTGATATTATAGTATGAATTTTGGTTTGAAATTGTGTTTCAATCATGGTTATAAAGGCTTTAATATGGCCCAAGATGTTGTTTTTGGAGCTGAGCAAATGTGTCCAAGTGGCTCTATGGAAATCATCCACAATAATCAGAAAATACTTGTGTCGATTATAAGTTGAGATATGATAAGGTCCTAACAAGTCAATATAAATAAGCTTAAAGGTGTGCTTGTTATGAATTTGGCTTTGAAGAAAAGGTAATCTATGTTGTCTGGCTTTGGGACAAATATCACAAGGACAAAAGTCATTAACATCAATAGTATGACAATTAAGGGGCAAAAGCTGAATTTTATTGTAACGTTAGTGGCCTAATGTTAGTGTTTTTATTTTCTATCTTTTTGTGAGTTAATTTTCTTTGTTCTTAAGGTTTGAAGTTAAATTTAATGGAAATTAATCTTTTTTTTGTCAAGGTGTATTTTGAAACCAAACAAAAAGAACTGTGAAAGTTTTGGGATAAAAAGAGTTGAACCAGACATTGAACGAAACGTAATCATTGGGCCAACATAAGCACAACGGAGACCAAAATGCAACAATCTAAGGCATGAAATGCAACAGGTTAGAAGCATAAAGCAAATGACGTAGTGCAAAAGTGAAATGCAGAAATAAAGAAGTGTGAGTTTAAAGGGCGTGAACAATACAAGTGGACCAATATTTTATTTGGTTCTGCCGGATTTTGGCCGAACGGTGCGTTTCCATTGAAGTCCATCGTCTTCTACCTTCTGTGATAAGCTTGACGTGAAGATACCTGCAAAACAGCTAAGGCACGTCGGGGGTTATGTCCCGATTAGCCCCTCCGACGCTCAAGTTA
>JAOTIZ010000203.1:45781209-45793347 GCA_027123425.1 Erythroxylum panamense | reverse complement strand
CCAAAGAGTCGTTGATTTCCCAGATTTTCAAGGACATAAGGGAGATCGTTATTACCAAAAAACTTCAACAACGATGCTGCTTATCTCTTTGCTCTTCTCTACGCATTTAAGGTTCCCTTCTGTTTCATGATATTTGAGTAAGGTGGAAACGACAACATCTCTTTTTGTTTACCTCCAGCCACTGTTGAAGCTCTCAGGCTTTTGTGTTTGTTTTCTAGTGCAGTTTTTTCCTATTTGAGTAGATAGCTTTCTTGCTTGGTACTTTGGCCTACTCCTTGAACCATTTATTTTTGTTTCTTTATTCATTCAATCTATTCTTCTTTTCAAAAAAAAAAAACTAAATAAAATTTTTAATAATTCATAAAATTGCTACGAGCCATATTAAGGCATGTTCGAGCTGTTTTTAACTGTGTCTGAGCCAATTTCAACTGTATCCGCGCGCGTGTCTGAGCCGAAGAAAATAATTTTTTTTATTACGACACGTATGAACACGTGTCTGACACGTGTCCACCATGTGTCCACCGCGTGTCCGTGCTTCATAGCCTTCGCCTAGGTAAGACTTCGGAAGCTAGAATTGTAAAACTCCAGTGGGATTGTACCGTTTGCAAATGAAGATCGACCTAAGGTCCTATCAAGTTTCAGTCTTTTTTAAATGCAAATTTTCCTTTTTTCACACCCACAAAGACGGAGCAAGAAAGAGAGAGAGATACAGAGACGCTGTCTGCGATTAGCAACAAAGTGAAATGAAAAGCGAACCAGGCTTGTAGAAGAAAAGATAAAAAGGATGAATACGATGCTACATAAGTCCAGAACCTCTCACTGTGGGAGCCCATTTCACTTCCTAAACACAATTGAATGCCCAAATAAAAGACGAAAACACATAAAAATAAGGAACTACAATTAGTTGAGGAGCTCAAACTATGATCATCCATCAATCAATCAAATCCTTCTTCAAGATCACAACACATGAGAGTGAAACAAATAAATGTTTGCTGAGGAACTAACTAAACCTGCCAGGAATCAAGCTTCTATTCCAGGGGTGCTTGGTTAAGAGGTACGAGAATAAATCAACGGGAATAGAAATTGAATGAATGGTAATAATTGGTTAGTTATTATGATTGATTGAATAGTTTTTTCATACCCAAGTTTTAGATAATGATCCATATCCTCCATGTATGGGAGGAATGAGTTTGATTCCTACCAATACTAATTTTTTAAATTTTAATTAAATATTTTTAATTAAATATAATTAAAATGTAATTAATTAAAATATAAAATATAATTAATAAATAAATTTAATTAATTAAGATAAAAGTTAATTAATTAATTAATTAAAATAATTACAAAATCTAATTATTTAATTAACTTAAATAATTAATCAACATAAAATCTAATTAATTAATTAAAAGCTAATTAATTAATTAAAGTCTAATTAAAATCTAATTAATTACATGATTAATTAAAATCTAATTAATTAATTAAAATTAATAAATTAAAATTTAATTAATTAATTAGTTAATTACAATAAATTAAATTAATTAAGATATTTTAATTAATTATATTTTAATTAATTACAATAAATTTAATTAATTAAGATAAAATCTAATTAATTAATTAATTAAAATAATTAATCAACATTAAATCTAATTAATTAATTCAAAAAATTAATCAACATTAAATTAATTAATTAATTAAAATATAATTAATTACATGATTAATTAAAACGATACTTGGTATTAATCGGTATTAATATAGTACTGTACCAAAATTTAATTCGGTACCAAATTCGGTACGGCATTCGTAACATTAGTTAACAAGAAGATAGAGTTTTATGAAAAAAGTTATCGTAGAATTGAAAGAAAAAAATGGTTAAATTGATTAGCCTATTTTTATATTACATTCGTAACGAAAGTAATATAAATATTAAGAAAGTGCTGAAATTTAGAATTCAAGTAAAATCCTATTAATTTCTAAGAAAATTTTTACTTTCCTTCTTATTAAAAAAATGAATAATATAAATTAAAAAAAAAAGATTACCAGGTAAAAATGACGCAGATAAAGCCTATCTGTAAAACTACGTCTCCCGCCACGATTAACTAACACTACCACTAACACTGTCACGCCAGCGCTTTTACGCCTATCGTTAAGGAGGGGCCTAAGGAGGGATAGCTTTATCCTGAGAGCAACAATGGTATCGTGGGCTACCCTTTCTGCAAATCCTGCATTTCTCTACACTCGAGGGTCCTTTCTTCGTGTCGAGCCTCATTCACCAAGTGCACGAACCAGGCTCAGACCCATCGCTGCCAAGCTCGCAGAGAAGACCTCCTTGCAGTACAGAACACTTGGAGACTCTGACCTTCAAATTAGCGAAATTACTCGAGGCACTGTAAGATTTCTTCCCTTCCCTTTTTAGCAGGCATATGAAATTGTGTTTGCTTGTTTCCCTTCCATATCATGTGGGAATTACTACTCTCTATATCTCTTTCGACTTGCTGTTCGATTAAGTGATGTAGTTTAATGCATAGAACTAGCTAATTAGCAAGTCAATTTTCTGCTGATGTTAAATGTTTCAACTGTTCTAATCAGCGTCATCCAGGCATTGCCAGCAAAATCGTGCTTCGAAATTTCAAGTGGGAAAGGCTTAATTACTATTATACATATGAAACTACATTGATTGGGATTCCTTGCCCTCGTTATTGAACAATTTTGCAAACCATGCTACGCTTTCCAACTCCATTAGTTTGAAATTTGGGCCTTTCTTATGCGGTTTCCACTACAAGATATGATCTAAAATTAGATTCCAGCTTTTCAAGGGATGATTTTTTCAAGCAAATTAGGGGGGAGATATCTCGAGTCTGACCCAGAAACTTACCTGCCAAAAAGATTGTGCTCTAGAATTCTAAATTCAGTCAATTAAGATCCTTCTTCTATTCAGTGGTCCAAGTTTGTGTCTTCTCTGTTTGTGCTTGTATAATTGTATATACGTAAAATAGCTTCTGAGGTTCCATGCCATCCCACAATCGACTGTATCTGAATAGATATTGACTTTCTCCTTAATCTGGTACTTTTATAACAAGCTCCTGAACATTCTACCCTAATTGCATTGGCATATTTTGATGTTGCAGATGACATTTGGACAGCAGAACACTGAAAAAGAAGCTCATGAAATCCTTGGCTATGCATTTGATCATGGAATTAATATTCTTGATACTGCTGAATCTGTAAGTCTTTTCTCTTCTAGACTTGTATACATACTTTTAATTCTTGGATTCCTCTTTCTAGGGCGGAATAAAATAACTCTAAGCTCTGAATGCTTGATGAAGATGAGGTTTGCATGAAGTAGATGTTTCTATGCATGCATTTAAGGGCACCGCCATAGCTCTAGACAATACCTTGTTTTTGCCTTCTAATTCTGAAAATGATTTGCTGTTGACATAGAAGATTTTAACATCTACTAATAGGTATTGCTTTGAGATTAAAAATAGTTCACAATGAGAGAAATGGGTCAACTTGGAGGCTTCATCATGATTTCACTATGGTATTGTTGAATGAAATTCATTAAATGGTCTATGCACTTAATAAATCCATAACATGCAATTAAGCTTTTGGTACTTGAAGCTTATTCTCTTACTTAGATCACTTACTGTGATGTGATTCTATCATGGTCTATATCTATGACTAGCCTATAATCTGTTTTTGATTTTCCTTCACATTCTGATTATTGAACTGGATTACAAAGGAGTATCACATATCTATATTCTCTATGTTGAATAAATCTCTTCGCAAAAGTTGAGTTTTCATCTTGATAGATACTTTGCCATCTTGGCTTGCATGCGTTATCGTCTCTTTCCCTCATTTTCTGATATCCTTCAACTGGAACTGCTGAATATTCTTTCTAAGGAAGAGGTTTCTAATTTTGTATTATTTCTCCAATCTCTGTTATATTTGCTACTAATCCCTTTATTTTAGTTTCATTGATCTTCTCATGAGTATTAGAAAATAACTGCTTACTTCTTGCTTATGGTGCCATTTGTGTAATATTTGAGTGCTGTCTGCAAGCTACAGTTGACTAAAGTCGTCAGTTATATCGTCTCTGTATATCTAATACCTCAATGTCATTACGGTATTTTATAATTTTGGACATGTCTGATAATGTCAGTGAGTAGTTTCTTTTTCTATTGTTTGATTTTTAATTTTTCTCTCCGATACTACGTATCGTTTGCATTAACACTACACATTCAATGTTGTAGTACCCTATACCAATGATGAAGGAGACCCAAGGAAGAACAGATCTCTACATTGGTAGCTGGTTGAAGTCTCAGCCTCGAGATAAGGTACCAATCGTCTACTGGCTTTATTAATCAATGTTCTTAATTTCTTTAAGCTTCAGCCTCTTCAGTTTCATAAGGTGCTTGAGTAGATCAAGAGACTTGTTTAAATTCACTCCGTGGTTTACATGATTTGCAAAATTTATCCTGGAGTTGATTGTTTAATAACATGACTAGTCTCTACTATGTGACAGTGTCCTTCTGAACTCTAGTTAGTTTTGATTCTGGATCCATGGATTTTTTCTCCAATATGTTCCTCTTGGATTGTTCACAACTAGAAATATGCATTTATTTTCACAATTTACCTCTATATATCACATTGTTTGATGTCCTAATCTTTTTGTTACATTTGGCATTAGTCTTTGAAGTTCATATTAGTGGCATCTATGGTTCTCATATTATGAACAGGTTATTGTGGCTACAAAAGTATGTGGCTATTCAGAGCGGTCAAGTTATATTCGTGACAATGCTAAGGTTTTGCGAGTTGATGCCGCTAATATTAAAGAGAGTGTAGAGAAAAGCCTCAAACGTTTGGGCACTGACTACATTGATCTGCTGCAAATACATTGGTAAAAACGTACAATTTTTTAAGACCCTTCGCAGCTAATTGAGGCAAACTTTTCTTCACTGAGATTTTTCCCGTTCAACTAATATCTGATTATGTAATTGAACAAATTCCCTTTTATAACTCTTCAGTTATCTTTGTGTAAAGGACAACACATTCTTTTTCTTAGTTCATTTCGTCGAAAGAATAACAGAAGGATATAAATAAGATTGGCAGCGTTGGGCGGAATGAAAAATGTCCAATAACCTGTTATATGTACTTTGAATGCAGGCCAGATCGCTATGTACCATTATTTGGTGAATTTTCTTATGATTATTCAAAGTGGAGATCAAGCGTCCCATTTGTGGAGCAGCTGAAGGCTTTTCAAGAACTTATTAATGAAGGAAAGGTAACTATGGGTACTGTACATTGTAACTTGTAGAAAGCAGGGATTATTTTGACTTTTTTTCAGATTTTCAGCCTTACTATTATTAGGTGGGTAGGGGAGGATGATATTCCTATGTAGAAAAGGCTAATTACACTAGAATTTTCACATATAAGGACAGTATCACAATCTAGAATATTCATAACATTGAAATCTGGATCATGCATAGTATCAAAATCTTCAACACTTCCTCAAGCAATCGAGCGGATATCTTTCATCCCCGATTTGCATGTGAGTTCTTTAAACCTTCCGACAAGAAATCCTTTGGTGAACATTTTAGTGAATTACCCATTAGAAGGGACATTATGTGTGTTTTTCAACCCACTATTCTACTTTTCTTTTATGAAATGTCTGATGATCTCAATATGCTTTACATGGTGATTTTCACATATAAAGAAAACTTATCAAAGTCTAGTATCCTTACATTGTAATCTTCAATATAATGTGGATAAAAAACTAAGTTATGGAATTACCTGATCCATTGTTTCAAGATATGGTTACTAAGGAAGGAAAAAGACATCATCTTTCCCCTCCATTTGGGACCATCATTTTCAACGCCTTCAAACGAGAAAGAATGTTAGGAGAAAATTATGAATTATTAATCTCCTTTTTAGTCATGATATGATCTTCTCAAATTTGTCAAGTCAATCAAACCCATTCTTCACATAGAAAAAATGCACGGGAAAGTGATTGTCGTTATCTCCCCTCTTTCTTTCCTTTCTTTGAATTTGTCCTTGTTTCCATCCAAATGAAGCTTAATCGGCTTTTCTTTGGAATAGCATTGACTTCTATATCGTAAAAGAACTATGGTGATCAGTCATGGTGAAACTTTCTAAGGAACATAGAGGCAAAAGTCTACATACAATTAAGATAACATTCAATCATTTTCTTTTTTGCCGTCTTTGTTTTCCTTTTTCCTTTATGAAGATGAAAGGGCATAGGTAACTTGGCAGAAAGGAGTTACAGATGAGATATTTGATATATCATATTAGCTGATGAGAAATGTATTTTGATCTCATTTAGGTACGCTATATTGGTGTTTCAAATGAGACATCATACGGAGTAATGGAGTTTGTTCATGCAGCCAAAGTTGAAGGACTACCAAAGATCATTAGTATCCAGAACAATTATAGTCTGTTGGTCAGGTGTCGTTTTGAAAGTAAGTTCTACATTCATGCTATTATCAATTCGATAGAACTTCAAAGTTCAATACCTAGTGAATGTAACATTTTGGATTCTCATAAGTAGTTCTATTCATTGGACCAACTTTGATTTTTGTCCTGGAAATCTTAGCTTGGTGGAAGTTTCTACAATAGTATTGTTGAAAATCATTTGGTTCATGAAGTCGATTTATGTATTGTTGATTTCCACCTTTTTAGAAGGTAATTTGGTAGCCATCACAATAATGTATAACTAGTTAAAGAGATAAGAACGATGGATAAATTAAAAGCAAAGAAACCCATTGTTCCCTTAGCATACACAATATAAGTGATGTAGGACAAATAGAAGAAATATTAACTAATAGCTAAACTCACAAAATTTGGAAAATATGGCATTATTAGACTGTTGTTGGAATATCAAGTTTCAGGTCTGAATTTCAGTTTAGAATGTTGAAAGTTCATATTTAGTATAGCTGGGTTTCCCGGGTTTAATTGCTAAAAATTTAAGTTAGAATTTCCGGGTTAGATATGGCTGAAATTTAGGTTTGATATGACTGGAATTTGGTTTTTTAGTTGCTGAAACTTTAGCTTAGAATTGCTGAAATGTAGTGAAGAATACAAACAATAGAAATTAGGAAACTAGAAATCACTCCTAAAGTCTAAGAATCACTCTTAGAAGAAAGCATCACACATTCTAATTGATAACTCAAATTTGAAGAAAAAATTCAGGATAACTTGTTATTGAAAGGTTAAGTAAACACATATTTATAATTCTTAGAATCCTTATTCTAGTAAGAAAGGGTTCTAAAATTTCCAAAATTGAATCATATCCTAATAATGATTTTTTATTCTTAAAAAGTCCTAAACCAACTAAAACAATATATTTAACTTATTATTATTCCCTATCTAATAAGAAAAACTTAGCGTGAAGTAAGTTGCCCTTGTTAGGATAGGATTCATCTCACTAAATTAAAGTTGTGGTTTCTCTTTTATTGAGTTTATAAACTCTAAGCTCTTTTGCATTAATTCTCTTCGGCTTGTTTGAATTATCCTTGACGAGGAATGTGACAAACACTGCTCATGTTAATTTGGATTCAACTTCTAAAATCCAAGTGCGATCAAAAATTAATCTTCTTTTCCACTTGATAAGAAACCCTACTATCAGCTTTTGTGGCTACAATTTGTTCATTAAGAACTTCCTCTATCTCATCTTTAAGATGATGAATGGTTGGAACAATCGCAATAGTGGATTTCATATTTATCATGTCCATGATAAATAGTTAAGTCTGCAATATCAAACATATGATTAATTCCTATGTCACTTGGTAATTATAAAATTCCTATGTCACTTGGTAATTCTAAAACATAGGCATTAGCACTTATTTCTTGAATATCTTATAAGGTCCAGCACTCCATGAATGAAGTTTCTTATATTTTTATGTTGGAAGATGTTCTGGACAAATCCCTACCATCCGGATATCCCCTTCACTGAATTCTACCAACAAACGATGTTGATTAGCATATTCTTTGTAAGTCAAGTTGCTGATTGTTATCTTTCTTCTTACCTCATCAAAGATATCTCTCATATGTTGTGCAAAACATTCAGCTTCAACACTAACTCGTTTGATTTGTAGTAAAGTCGTAAAGGAACTATATTAATAGGTTTTCTTGCTGAAATCTCGAAACTATTTTAAAAGGAATCTTACCAGTTGAACTATTTATAAAATTGCTATATGCAAAACTCTATCATAGGAAGAATTAGGTCCCAATTACTTATCTTATTTCCATCCAAACATCTTAACAAGTCTCCCAAATTTTATTCATCATTTTCGTTTGTCCATCGATTTGAGGATATAAAGAATTAGAAAATTGAAGCTTAGTGTTCAATATTTTTCATATAATTCTCCAAAAATAACAATCAAAGACAATGGTTAAAGGTAATTCATGAGATGTATTTCTTTGAAGAAGAGTTTAGCAATATGGACAGCATCATAAATCTTGAAACATGAAATGAAATGACTCATTTTGGAAAACCTATCCACCACCACAAAAAATAATCATAACCTCTTATAAGTTTAGGAATTACTAACACAAAATCCATACTTACGTCCTACTATGGTTCATGAGACATAGGAAGTGGTGTGTATAATCCAGAATTTTGTTTCTTTCTTTAGCTAGTTGATATGTTTGATATTGTGTGTGACCTAAGACAAGTCTTGCTTTAAATAGGGCCAATAAAAGCTATCTTCAACCATTACTATGGTTTTATCTATTTTAAAGTATCTTGTTGCCCCTCCTTTTGTTCGACTCTCAGCTATGAATTTGCCTTTAAGTTCCTTGAACTTAAAGGATGGATGCCCTAATCGCCTATGTCACTATATTATTTCCTGATTAACATCCTAATATTTCCCAAAAATCATCAAGCCTTGACTGTCTTCCATCATGTATAAACCATCACGCTCTCTTCCACTGCCAATCCTCTTCCTGTTTGAAGGTCCTAAAAGATACAATAATTAGGAAAAAATTCAACCTTATAGTTTAGAGCTTTGATGATAGCATTGACAGATAAAAAATTGACAAGAAATTGAGGAACATGAAGAACAGAAGACAGCTTAATATTAAGAGTACAAACAATGGAACCTATCATAGAAATAGGAGTTAAAGACCCATCAGCCACCCTGACACTATTCCCTTTTAGACAAGGAGAGTAATTAAGAAAGCCTTTAGAAATGCATGTCATATGTCTATTCGCACCAGAATCAATTATCCATGAGTCAAGTTGACCAAAAGTGTACCTAACTTGACAAAATTGGAGGTAGCACTAGAGAAAGAGTTGAGTTGTGACCGGAGACGCTTGAAATGCTGAATTTCATCAGAAGAGAGATAATTCAGAAGAGAGACTATCAACTGAAGCAGACTCCTTAGATGATTTTATAGTTTCTAGCAAATTTGCTTGAGCTCTTGTGGAGTTAGCTCGTTTTCCCCCTTGGCCCCTAATAGGTCTCCCATGCAACTTCCAACAAGTCTCTTTTTTATGTCTTGTCTTTCCACAATAATCACTGTGCAAATGATCTTTATCAGAAATAACATCCTTCAGCTGCTCACGTGTAATATGGGCTATTTAACCCGACTTCTCAACTAGTGCAGTATAAAGCATGGTATTTCTTCTGGTCTCTTCCTGCTGGATTAAAGAGTGTGCCTCCTCAAGTGAGGGAAAAGGAGATTTGGCAATAATTTGAACTCTCAACTGATCAAATTCTGGATTCAAACTAGCCAAAAAGTCATCCACTTGCTCCTTTTCAAGCATGTTTTGAATCAGTACCACATCATCAACACACTTGGCTTGAAAATCTTGATAATAATCTAGTTCCTGCCATAAACTACCCAGTTCAGAAAAGTAATCTAAAACAATAAGCTGGCCTTGCTTTGTGCCATGAATTTTGTTCTAGAATTCAAAGATTCGAGTCATTTCCCATTCAAGAATAAGTGGTTTTTGCAGCTTTCCATATCTTCTCCACGGTGTCAAGTAGTAAATATTGTCTGGAGATTTTAGGGTGCATGGAATTAAGAAGCCAAGACATAACCAACGAATTATCAAAGTCCCATTGACTAAAGGTAGGATCAGCAATAGGTGGCGGTTTCTTATTCCCATCAATATAACCCTATAGGCTTCTAACCTTAATAGACAGCAAACATGATCTAGACCAGGCTAAATAACTGCTATTACCATCTAGTTTAATCGGACTAATCAACGAATAGGGACTATCATTAATTGGATAGTGTTTCTCTGCCTCCTTAGAAGCTTCCTTAGTGTCTGACATAATGGCACGACTGAAGTGAAGGAGCCACAGAAAAAACGACTCCAAAACTACGGCAGAATTTGTTCATGAGAGGTCCGGAGAAAACAACAACGTCGAAAGTGACCAGATTGTAGCTGGTCAGAATCAGAAAGGGTCGACAAACACAGCTGTTAAAAAACGAAGGATGGTGGCCGGAGGTGACGTCACGCGTTACACACGCCGGTGAGTGGAGGGAGTTGCCGAAGTGAAACAGCAGCATATGGGCTCATGGGAGAGATCGGATGGTGTCGAAAACTTGGGTACTGGTCGAACTTCCCCTAGGCTATGCCCCGGCGACGGCTGTGTCGAAAGGAGAGGAACGAAACGCAACCTCTTCACACTTGCCACAAAAACAATATACCAAAACCTTATTCTTCCGAACTAACCTACTGCAGAAGGGAGTAAACTCAACCTTCAATCGGCAGTGGCTCTGATACCATGAAGATTTTGAGGAGTAATCGATAAAATTCTTTTTTTTTTTGACAAAGAGAAAAACAAACTAAATTATCGTCCTAGGATATACTGCTCCTAGCGCATCACTGAGAAGCTCCTGTATTTCAAAAGGGGGCTCTTGGAGAATATATAGGTCTGGTCTGATCAATCCAACTAGGCGAGCGAGGTTGTCCGCGCACTGGCTTATCACTCACTTACGTTAAACATAAGATTACAAAGGTTATATACAGATAACCTACACATAGCCCATGGCGCATGTGAGTTGGTAAGGGGCTCCCCTGGCTTAAGTGAGGTCACGGGTTCGTACCGTCCTCATGTATGCAGCCGTTTAAAACTTGAGGTCAGAGCTTTGCCTCCCGCAAGAGACCTACCCGGCTCGAGCGGAGATTAGTCTGGAAGTGGATGGCTTAAAGGTACCTTCCCATAGTTAGGACCCTCCTAGGACACTTCGTGGGTAACCAAAAAATATAAGAAAAATACACTATTACCCTTAATTACTAATTATACATAATAACCAACACCTATCTAATAAAGAAAACTTGGCATAAGTAAGTTGCCGTTGTTGTCACATCAATTCTTATTCTTCATCTACTAAATTAAAGTTTGTGGTTGACTCATTTACCCTCTTTTATTTTGTTTATAAACTCAAAGCTCTTTTACATCAATAAGAGTCTATCCTCTAGAGCTGGTTAAAGAAACTATCACTTTTCCAATGAACTCCCAGCCTTGTTTATCTTGCTAACCTTGTTAACTGCTTTTAATCAGATTATGGTTCTTGGAGACTTGTTATTTGTTTTCCAAGATTTTCCACATTGGACTTTCTTCTTGGTTCATGGGCATTGTAAATGTTGCTTCTAATCTGCCTTTTCTTTGGTGTACCGGGATGATCTTAAGACATTCATGCGGGACTATTTCATCAGTTCCTCTACTAGACATATATCTGAAGTCGATTTCAGTTTTAGTTGTTTTATTCAGATTTTAACTCCCACGATAGTCTTCTTTAAGTTGGCAATCCTATTCTGTTAGCTATTTGCTTTTCTAGTCATATTAGAATTAGATTTTTACATTATCACAAATTGGAGGTCTAGAAATTTTGTTATGAACTTGTTTAGTGGCTATTATTTTTGATAGTAATGTAGACCTCTCTTTTCTATTATGTTCTTGATTCTTCATTAGTTTCTTCTATGTTTCGCTCCTATTCTGTTGCTTTCTAACCTGAGCAGATCTGTCTTGTTCATCCGGATTCTCTACATCTTCTGTCTCTCTTTGTTCTGTTTTCCTTTTGCTGAGTTTCTGATAAGAAAATGGGTGGAAATATAGTAATATTATTGATAATAGCTATAGCCTCGTAGGAAATTCCTCAAGGACT
>JAOTIZ010000203.1:45756354-45774428 GCA_027123425.1 Erythroxylum panamense | reverse complement strand
GGTGGGAGAGCTCACAAGTCTATAAACCCCACATCAGCTTCATTTATTACCGATGTGGGACAATTTTTATCATAACAATATGAACGATTAACCAGTCGTACATCTGTTGCTAAAAAATAAGTGCTCATGTTTTAGCAAAGTATGCTCAATTTCTTACGCTGGGATCGCAAGACTTGGTATTTCCTCCGCTGCGATTGGGAGAGATTTTGAAGCCAGAAAACATGATTATAGGTACGTATTCCAAGTCCTAACACTGTAGATTTTTGCAGTGATAATTAGGTTGTGCAGGACTGTGGATTTGCCACTAAGGAATTTGCTGTCATTGACGACTTTTGTGGATTTCCAACCCTGCACTGTTGTAAATTGTTTGATACGGAAGATGGGTGACAGTGAAATACAGATGGGACAATTGAGTTAGCCTCCCACAATAGCTTAAATTATTGTAAGAAAATGGTCGCTTAATATGGTATCAGAGTCTCTATGACCAAACGGTCATAAGTTCGAATCCTACCACCCACTTATTCTAATTAAATTAAGCACAAGGTAAAGTAGGCATGTGCAAGTTTCAAGCTCAAAGGACTTTCACTTGAGGGGGTGTAAAACCAATTGAGTTGGTCTCACACAACAGCTTAAGCTATTGTAGTAAAATGGTCGCTTAACACAAATCTAATCTGAATTTTATGAATTTATATTTTAATAATTTGGTAACAAAATGCCAAACCTAAATATCATTTATTAATTTTTTATATGACAATTACTTTGTGACCGATCCACTTACTACTCTTTCATATGTTGAAGTAGAAAACAAAGTAAACTCTTTAATTGAGTTGGACCTAAACTCTACTAGAATACTTGATCGAGGTCTCATCAATCCAATAGACAAGAGTAAGAGGTAAAGAGATAAATGGGAGTACCCTATGCCTCTCAAACTTTACATATCCTTAACTAAATATTAGATAAACTTAAAAAAGATTTATGTACAAGAATATTGTTATATTTTAATGTCTTAAATAATTTATACAAAATATTTAAGAATTTTACATATTTTGAGTACTTGATGTGTAATAATACAAAATTCGTATAATGAATAATTGCATATTTTAATACTTAAAAATTTTAAACGAATATCTGCATGTATGTCGTTTTTTTATTTTTAATTAAAATTTAATATAAAAATTTACCACTACATAAAATTGTTTCAAGTAAAATTCCCAACTCTAATTTTTAAATACATTAAAATTATGTTAAAGCTAAAAACTAATGATTAAAAAATTCAACTAATTCAGCCTGTTCAACCGTAAAAATATTAAACCGTCTAATTCTTCGGTTTGATTTACTTTAATAACTTTTGTTGTTAAAAATCAATCAATTTATTGATTAATTGGTTAATTTTTATAAATTAAAAATTAATTAATTTTTATTTAACAATCTCTTTTTTAATTAAATTTTAAATTCTTCCAAATATAAGAACATTTTTTTAATTATATTTTAAAATTTTTAATTTTATTTAATCTTTATTTTTAAAATCTTAAATATCTTATTTTAAGCTTCGATTTGATTTTTAAAAAATTGTAAAAAAAACTAAATTTAAATGGCTTCTTGAATTAATACTTGTATAATTATTAATTAAAATTGACATCAAACTAAACATAATAGTCATTAATATCATCTGACATTATTAGGCTTGATGGAGATTTTTCTGAATCGAACTTGTTCAAAAGATTATGGATCCTCTTTGGTTGGATTTAAGACAACTAAATCTTTAACTATATAACCCAATTAACAAGCCATGTTAGAATAAAACAAACCTTATTAACAGTTTTAACGAAACATTCTCAAATACAAACTATAAATTATCTATCTAATCTAATCATGCTCATGAACTACAGTAGATCTTGTTAATGTTCTAAATATTTATAATTATTTTACTAAAACATATACCTTAAAAAACATCAACACGGTATGGACACGCACATAAGCACAAGCACACACTCCCACATATACAAAAACACTGCCTCCCTTCAGTGTCCGCTCCTATTGTGCTCTCTTTCTCTCTCTCTTGCTCTGTCTCTGCGTGTGCGTCTAAATAGGAAAGCCAAATCTAACACTTGAGATCCGTTCGCTTCCCCGTGTATGCTCCCACTTATAGAACTGAGCATCTGAGTTAGATCTCTCCTCTTACACATCTGACCTTTTACCAATTTCCGTTTTCAATCTGATCAAGTAAGCCTTTTTTTTTTTTTTTGTTGCTCTTTTTGCCCTTATTTCTTCTGGTTGTCTTTGCGCAAAGCGCCGGTTTTATGGATGGATCTCGTGGAAACCTATCTGGGTTTTTCTTGAAATGATCTTTTTTCTCTGTTTTTTTGATTAGTCGATGATGCTTTACGTTAATGACACTGGCTTCTGATAGACGTTCAATGCAAGTAATAGTTTTTATTTCAGATCTGCTAGCTTTAGTACGTTTTATAAGCTAAAAAAAGCTTTCATTATCTTAATTGTTATTATTTTTATTCCCTGTTACATAGATAAATAGTTTACGAAGGCTACTGGCAATTGCATTATTTAATTTTGTAATTCTAATTGATGTATCCATTAACTGGATTAATCATTCTGGATGCAACTCTGGGATTTCAGCTTTATTCTTGCTTTGTCGGTGAATAGTTTGGCAGGAAAGCAAGATCCAAATCTTGAATTAAAAACTTGCATCTTTCTGTTGACTATAAGTAGTTTCAATCTATGCTCTGCAGCTAAACGTCACCTTTTCCTTAGGTGTTTATGATAGCTGCTACTTACCCACTGTTGGGCTGATAATCTTCTCAATTCCGTTCTGAAATTATTTTCTTCTTTCTCCTTCTCGAGTTATTGAAAGTTGAGATTAGTTGTACGAGATTGTTAAGTGTCTGTATTACTGATTCAATCCATGCATTGTTCACCTGTCTATAGCCTTGAAGATTACTTTTGTGTTGTCTATCGGCTGACAACTATTGTTATCAAAGATTGGCATGGTCAAATTACGGGCACATCTTAAGACTACTATTTGCTTATGGTCACCTCTCAAGATTTAGACTTTTCATCTTGAAATCGAATCATTTTTTTAATTATATTAAATATCATTTTATTCTAACTGGTTTATATTGAAAAGTAATTTAATTATATAGAAATATATTTATAATATAAAACATCTAAAACAATCAC
This sequence comes from Erythroxylum panamense, assembly GCA_027123425.1. Taxonomy (NCBI): domain Eukaryota; kingdom Viridiplantae; phylum Streptophyta; class Magnoliopsida; order Malpighiales; family Erythroxylaceae; genus Erythroxylum; species Erythroxylum panamense. The sequence continues at coordinate 45,771,233 of JAOTIZ010000203.1, read as the reverse complement.
TAAACTTTGAAATAATAAGAAAACGAGCTAGTTGATGCATTGTAACTAAAATATTTTTTGGATGTTTTATTTTGTTGATGGTTCATTTTTGCCATGTTGCAGGTTGACTGGTCTTCACTGGTATAAAAGTAGTGCATTCTTTCCTGTGTTGTAGAATACAAAAAATAGGTTCTTATTTTGGGTAGTGTGATTGACAGAGGAGCATAGTAGTTGCCAGGTATGATCTTCTAGCCTTTAAGCAAGGACCGGAAAAATCTGTTTGAAAGTTCTGCAAATTGGTAAAAGATGAGAGGAAGATCTGATGGGGGTGAAAAGAAGCGTTTGATCACTTCGGTTTGTGTTCTTGGAGTCTTTATTGGATTTGTATACTTTTATTATGGATCCATTTTTGGCTCGCATGGCCGTGGTGCATCAGCCCTTGAGTACGGTACTAGATCCTTGAGAAAACTTGGAACATCTTATTTGGGTGGGGATGACGAGTCAGATGCTAAACAAGATGGTTCAAACTTTGGACATGAAGATGGAGATGATGTTGCTATACCAAAAAGCTTCCCTGTACGACTTTCCCTGCTAACCATGTCTTCATCACCATCTCTCATTTCTATTTGACTTGATTCTTTGAATGCTTATGCTTCTTTATATTCTGCCCAGTCTGTTTTGCTGATTTCATTAATATTTTTGTCCTGATCTTGAAGGTTTGTGATGATCGCCATTCAGAAATCATTCCCTGCCTGGACAGGAATCTAATATACCAATTGAGGTTGAAGCTGGATCTTTCTCTGATGGAGCATTATGAACGACATTGCCCTCCTCCTGAAAGGCGTTATAACTGCTTGATTCCACCTCCGTCTGGATACAAGGTTAGATTGCTTAAAACTTACTGACTAGAACAATTCCCAAATGTTTATCATGTGACATTTATGTCTTGCCAGATTGGTGTATTCAAACTTATACTATCTGTGTTCTTGCAGATCCCAATCAAGTGGCCAAAAAGTAGAGATGAGGTGTGGAAAGCAAATATACCTCATACTCATCTTGCACATGAGAAATCTGATCAGAACTGGATGGTTGTTAAAGGTGAAAAGATTGAATTTCCTGGGGGTGGCACCCATTTTCATTATGGAGCTGACAAGTATATTGCCTCCATTGCAAATGTAAGGCTGCTGATCTCTGCCAAAATGCATTAGGAAGATGAAAAAAAAAGAACCCTACTTGTCTTTCACTTTATGATTACTTTATTACCAGCTTCTTCATTTGCACCTCGTGTATTTTTGTCTGCTTATTTTATTCTGAGCATTTTTGTCTTTATGATCCATTGTTTACTGTGTTCTTTTCAGAAGGAAACAAAAAAAAAAAGGCTTGTGCTGGTTGGATTAATAGTTTTATTTCCGGTTCTATTCGCAGATGCTGAACTTTTCAGGCAACAATCTAAACAATGAAGGAAGATTAAGAACAGTCCTTGATGTTGGCTGTGGTGTTGCCAGTTTTGGAGCTTATCTTTTGTCATCAGATATAATTGCTATGTCTCTAGCACCAAATGATGTGCATCAAAACCAAATTCAGTTTGCTCTGGAAAGAGGAATACCTGCATATCTGGGTGTTCTAGGAACCAAGAGACTCCCTTACCCTAGTAGGTCTTTTGAGCTTGCCCACTGTTCTCGCTGTAGGATAGATTGGCTGCAGAGGGACGGTATTCTTCTTCTTGAGCTAGATCGGTTACTCAGGCCAGGAGGCTATTTTGCCTACTCATCACCTGAAGCTTATGCACAGGATGACGAAGATCTCAGAATATGGAGAGAAATGAGTGATCTTGTTGGACGGATGTGTTGGACAGTAGCTGCAAAGAGGAATCAGACTGTTATTTGGCAAAAACCTTTATCAAATGACTGTTATCTGCAGAGACAACCTGGTACACAACCCCCTCTCTGTCGATCTGATGATGATCCAGATGCAGTTTGGGGCGTGTCAATGGAGCCTTGCATCACACTTTATTCTGACCGTGAGTTTCTTTTCTCTAGTCTTTCTCATAATATCCTAGTTTCTACTGCTAACTTTTCCCTTGTTGCTACTTTTGAGGTAAATAAACTTGATCACTTTCCAATTGAAATTTTTTCATATTACTATTGTCTTTTCCTGACCAACCTTTTGACATGGAGTTTATGATTAAGTTCTTCATGATTCAAGTGCATTGCATTTATACTGGTACTCTTTAGTCGTACAAATGGGACATTATGACTATAAAAAGATTCTAAACTTGACATCACTGAGAGCTAATTGTAACCATAACAAGTCTCTAATACTTGATTACATTTCAAATTAACACGATATTCTGCCTAAGGACATGCATGCCTTCACACTGCTATAATAAGTATATATGCAGTTATATACATTGCTTCTAATTGGTCCATTAACTATTGTGCATAAGTTATACTTAGTATGTTAACTACATCCACCTATTACTAGTTTATAAAAACCCTTAGCTAACTGGAAATCTTATTACTCCTTTCAGAGGACCACAGATTTAAGGGAAGTGGATTGGCACCTTGGCCAGCTAGATTGACTACAGCTCCTCCTCGACTTGCTGATTTTGGCTATTCGAATGGAATGTTTGAAAAGGACACGGTAAATAAAAAGACTTACATCCTTTCTACAAGTATTTGGTTACTGTGTTAGAACATGGATGCACACTTGGTTTAGTCATATAGATAGTCGCCGAGAACAGGAGCTTAGGTACTGACTATTATGTGCAGGAACTCTGGAGGCGAAGAGTGGAGAGTTACTGGAATCTCTTGAGTTCAAAGATCCAGTCAGACACTCTGAGGAATGTGATGGACATGAAGGCACATTTGGGTTCATTTGCAGCTGCTCTCAAAGGCAAGGATGTTTGGGTGATGAATGTTGTCCCTGAGGATGGGCCAAAGACATTGAAGGTGATTTATGACCGGGGACTGATAGGCACTACTCACAACTGGTATGTTAATCAACATATTGAAATCCATGATGGCATTGGTACTTTGTCAGATTAAGTACTTAATATTAACCTTATATTCCTACTCTGTTAAAGGTGCTGTACTGTTGTTGGCTAGTTGCCCGTATAATTTCCCAACCTATCGAATCATCCCACTTCTTGCCAATCTACTTAAAGCAAGTTATTTTACTATTGGCTTTAGAGTGGGATTTTTCTGGCACTTACGAATTATGTCTTTGATTGAAATCTATACATCTAGGTGGTGCAAAGTTTAATTTTGAGACATTTCCCTGCTACAAGCATGTTCCCTTGGCCTTATGGTTGATGCATTCTGAATGTTTGATTAGTTCTGATTCTTGTTAAGTCAAAGAGAATTTTTTTTCCCACTGATTGCAACATACGTATAATGTCCAATAGCCAGATACATAGTTTAAATTGAGTGACTTATCTATTTTGACAGGTGTGAGTCTTTCTCGACATATCCCCGAACATATGACTTGCTTCATGCTTGGAATGTCTTTTCTGACATTGAGAAAAAGGGCTGCAGTGCTGAAGATCTGCTGTTAGAGATTGATCGCATTTTAAGACCTCGTGGTTTTGTTATCATTCATGACAAAGTATCAGTGATAGATTTTGTGAAGAAGTACTTGATGGCATTGCACTGGGAAACGGTGGCAACAACCGATTCCATCTCAGAATCAGATCAGGACGGAGATGAGGTGGTTTTGATCGTCCAAAAGAAGTTGTGGGTGACGAGCGAAAGCCTCAGAGATGCAGAATAGGACAGCAACAAAATGTTCCACCATGACCTTCTCTGTTTCCAGCTGCTCCAAGGGATATAAAAATCTTGTCCCAATGCGGTAAACAATTTCATATGGTAGCACTAATATGATATTTTACCTCAGTTTCTCCTTTTTCATTGTATCCTTCCTTATATTGATTCAACTCCATAATCACAAACCATCAGCACCTATAGGCTATTCTTAATTCATTTTCCTTCTTATTCTGTATTTCTTTTTCTTACTCAAAGTTGGTTGTGTTATGAAATGTCCTAATTACTGTAAGAATAATTACAAGCCTGTGGAAGTGGAAGATAAGAGCTGTGGTTGCAGAAGCTCCTTAAAAGAGTTTTTTTTTCAACTATAGTTACTGGTATTTGCAAGATCATCTGCTCTAAGTATAGGCAAGAGTTGTGTGTCTGCTAATGCAGGAGGATGCTATTCCAACAACTTGGGTTATATTCTAGTCTCAAGTAGAGATTTTCAGCACCGCTTCTCAGTTATGCTAAGCAATAAATTCTCCTAACAACCATAAGCACGTTTTAGGGTTCCTTTGAAGTTTCTTGAGGATATAAGAATAAAAAGAGCGAGATGATTGATTGATCGATTGGAGATTGGTTTGTGGTCCTTACATTGAGTAGACATATTCCCATTTCTGCTCAAAGCATACCTATGGTTGTTTAGAGCATAAAATTGAATAGATACAAAGGCAAGGCACATGCAATGCAATGCAATGCCCCGCAAACTTGTCTTTTCCCCCCACCATGTGTACTTTGCTACTGCCTTTCTTCCCATTACTGATGCTTTTGCTTTCTTCCTTTCCACCCCATCTCTGGTTTTTAGTATCACATGACCTCTCCAAATCCCGTTTCAGGGTTTCGAACTCCAATTCGAACTCCAAATCCCGCTTCAGGGTTTCGAACTGGATGTGATGATAGTGATCAAATATACTAAATCTCTTTTGAGTCTCATATTTCTCTTTCCTTGGGTGCTTTAGTTTGGTATTAATTTAACAGAATAAATATGTTGCAATTAATTTTTAAAAAATGTTTAAATAACTTGGAATACTATTGTGCTTTCTATTAAACTTATCTAAGAAAGGAAAAGGACTTGAAGTGGGCAAAAATTACATTTTGAACTCTTTAACATTTACAAATGAGATTTTGAAATATTTAAATTTAATTCTAAATTTTTTAAAATGTTAAAATAAACTTAAATGAACGAAAATTTTGATAAAGTTAACTTTCTTAATTAAATGTCACGTTAATGTTTAACATGATATTATTTTTAGATTTTAAAATAAAAATAGACTGTATTGATATATAATTAATCTTTTAAAATTAATCAAAATTAGGCTCTACTTATTATGTAATAGTATAATCAACTTTTTTATTTAAAATATAAAAAATAATTCTACATACATGATATTTAATTAACAGAAAATTAATCCCGTTAAATTTTCTATCTGTTTTAAGTGTTTTAAAAATATGAAAGATTAATTTAAACATTTCGGAACGTTGATTCTATTTTATAGACGTTAAATTCAAAAAGAAGTTTGACACCGACGAGTCAGTAAGACAAATTGAAAGGCATAGGAGTTAGGCATAAGTAGAACGACTGGGTCCCATAAGTGGGAGCGGTAGCTCTCAACTCCATCTCAGTAAAGGGTTAAAAGCATGGATGTGACCATTTCTACAAGCAAAATAATCGATTTTGCTCCTTCCGTCCGACCGGTAGGGTTCTTCCTTGTATGTTTCGTAATTCAATTATTCAAAGGCTTCCGGTTTTCTTTTCGATCTACTCTTTATTTTAATGAGTCAGAAATGAAAATAAATAGAATTTATAACTATTAATTAAATTAAATTATTATTTAAATTTAAATCACTAATTCACCCGGTAACTTTTTTTTTCTCACAAGATATTTTAGAAGGATCTCAACTATAAGAAGACATCTTTGAGTCATTCATTCTCAAATTAATCGCCACTCGAGTTAGGTAGGTACAATTACATATATAAAGGCGATTCGAACTTATAACCTCACTTAAATCATAAAAGCCTCTTACCAATTTACCTACACTTTAAAATTGTTATTATTTGTTTTCTAATTTGTTGTTTGATTTGCTGTTGGTGTTATTTGCATTGAAAGCTGCATAAACTACACGTCAATCGCCTTCTATTCCAATCGTCGTCTTCACGCAAGAGTAGTGAAAGAAAACTGTCATGCTACAGTAACGTGCATAATTCAAATTAATTCGTTAATTCATCAACCACTGTTTTCTTTCAACAAGAGTAGTCTGTTCATGTCTTTCTCACCATGTTGATTGTAAGCAGATAAAATTTAGATAAAGAAAGTTATTAGTATTGAGAGAAAGATTTGAAAAGGAGATTTAAGAGTGCTTACGGTGGGAGTGATGAGTCTTGCTTAATTATTCATGTTTATCAAATAAAGAGTGCGGACCAGGAAAGAAGAAGATGGTTGTGGGTAGTAGAGGAGTGGATTATTTGAAGTGTTTCCCTATCAAAGAAATTATTTTCTGAAATGGGTTCTTTCTGGTTTGACGTACTTGATTGGTCACACTGTCTAGAACAAGATTCTAAAACTGAAAACTATGCATAGAAGTTGTGGTAATCCATGTACATGTTTGTTCGTAAGTGCGAGGTAGACGACGCAGTGAATTCTAGTAGTAAAGAAGGCCCACAAGTTTCCGTGGCAGAAGCATCTCCTCAAGGTCCATGTCTGTATTCTTCTCTTCTTCACCATATATATCATCTCTCTTTGATCTTTTCCTCTTCTGCTCTAACAATGTCTGTTGTTTCTCCTTCTTTGAAACTTCCATCTCTCATGACTTCATCAAAGAAGCTTACGTTTCTCCATCACATTCCTTCACTAGCTTTTCAATGCAAGACCTCTGGATCCAAAAGACCACTTGAGCTCTTACCACCCTCTCTTCTCTAGTGACTTTCCAAGACTTTTTCATTGTCTGGCTCAAAGCCAAAGGCAAGAAGAATATGAAGTTGAAAGGCTATTTTCTAACCTTAACCAAGTCACGTTCAAGAGAGAGCCTGATATTTGTTGATTGCATCTTCCATTCTCAACACGGTTGTCTTCAAGTTCACTAATTTTCTCTGTTCAATTTATCTTCTTTCCACTATCTGCAGGAAGTTTGTCCAGCGCAAATTTTCTGGTTGCATGTATTCACACAGACAATGTGCTTAACTTGTCTCTAGCTGTTGGTGTGTGCTAGATGTGTCTTTGTTTCTTCGATTCCGAGCTTATGTTTTGACATCATTTTCCCCATTTTATCTGTTTTCAAAATATTCTATCACCCATTCAATTTGTGTTATACGCTTACAAAACTTTACAGTTAGGACCACCTTAATAGGGCACAGTAACATTTTTTTCTTTGCATAAGGAAAAATAATATCTTTACATGGTCCCTGTCTAGAACAAGATTCTAAAATTGAACACTAGATTTCATCTCAACAAGTTATAAAGTCAATGTTTACAAGTTGAGGTCCAGGATAAAGAGTGAGAGTTAGTGCTAGTCGTCTGTAGCACCATACACCTTCTCGTCTTACACAAACCAAATTATACGTATGCACTTTATGTTAGACTAGGGTAAAAGGAGGCATTGTAACAAATATGGTTTTTTTTCCATTAAATTTCTGTATTGTTACAACGTTGGTCTTATAGACCTAATTCAGGAGAAGATAAAGGAGAATCAGCGAGAATTGGGGAAAGGATTGATCCTATAATTAACAGAATCAATCCTTTCCCTATTTCTACATGTGAACATTATCAATATATATCAATACATATAATTTCCTTTTTAACATTCCACCTCAAGTTGAGTCGTAGGGTCAGCAACGCGCAACTTGCTTAGAACTTCCTTGAAGACTTTTCCATTCACAGCCTTAGTCAGGATATCCGCCAATTGTTCTTCCGACCGGACGTATGGCAGACTGATGATTCCCTCTTCCAGTTTCTCCTTAATGAAGTGTCGGTCCACTTCAATGTGTTTGGGCGATCATGTTGCATTGGATTTTCTGAAATGCTGATGGCAGCCTTATTATCACACAATAACTGACAAGAGTCTTGTGGTGGGAACCCAATCTCCGTCAATAGCTTCTTGATCCAAAGAAGCTCAGCTAGCCCCCTAGCAATCCCTCTAAATTCTGCTTCTGCACTCGATAGTGTTACTACTTTCTGTTTTTTACTCTTCCATGTCACAAGATTTCCTCCAACTATAGAGAAGTATCTAGAAGTAGATCTTCTATCAACTGGATTTCCAGCCCAATCTGCATCTGTGTATCCCTTCACTTCTAAGTGCCCATTGTTCTGAAATAAAATTCCCTTTCCAGGTGTTCCCTTCAAGTAGCGCACGATCCTTAAGGTAGCATTCATGTGCTTTGCCTGAGGTTTATGCATAAATTGACTTACTATCCCAACTGCATATATTATGTCTGGTCTTGTATAAGAAAGATAGATCAACTTCCCCACCAACCTCTGATAAGTCTCTCGGTCAGCTACATCTGCTCCGTCTTCTAGCTTCAAACCATGGTTTACCACAATTGGCGTTTCTGCTGGCTTACAATCCACTAGCCCAGTTTCAGCTAGGAGGTCTAAGGTATACTTCCGTTGAGGAATGAATATCCCATATTTTGATCGTAGCACCTCTATTCCAAGGAAGTATTTTAAACCTCCTAGATCTTTCATCTCAAATTCTTCAAATAAGTTTCTCCGAAGGCGTACCATTTCTTCATTGTCATTCCCAGTGATTATCATATCATCCACATAGATAATTAAGCAGGTGATAAGCTCACCTCCTCTTCAGAAAAAGAGTATGATCGGAATTGCTCTGTTTGTACCCATACCTCTTCATTGCAACAGTAAATCTTCCGAACCATGCTCTGGGAGACTGTTTCAGTCCATAGAGTGCCTTCTTCAGTCGACACACTTCATTCTTCTGGAACCCTTCTGTGAACCCTGGCGGTGCTTCCATGTAGACTTCTTCTCTCAAATCTCCATGCAGGAAAGCATTCTTGACGTCGAACTGGTGTAGCGGCCAGTCGAGATTTGCCGCTACTGAGAAAAGTACTCTGATAGTATCAATCTTCGCTACTGGACTAAATGTCTCTGAGTAGTCCACCCCATAAGTCTGAGTGTACCCTTTTGCTACTAACCGGGCTTTGTATCTTTCCACCGTCCCATCTGCCTTATGCTTCATGGTAAACACCCATCGGCATCCAACTGTTCTCTTCCCTTCTGGTAACTCGCATTTTTCCCAAGTCCTGTTCTTTTCTAGCGCAACCATTTCTACTTTCATTGCTTGGACCCATTCTTCCTTTCTCTGAGCTTCTTCCACAGTCCGTGGGATAGACTCGGCATACACGGTCATGGTGAGTGCCTTAGCTTCTTCTGACAGACTCCTCCTGACTCGGTTAGCCATCGGATATCTGGAAGTTTTGGATTCATGCTCTGGTGAATACCTTCGTGGCAGAATTCCCCGAGTGCTTCGAGGAGGAAGAACATACCTCCCTACACTTTCCAATACTTCAATCTCTGGTGCTTGAACTGCACTTTCATGGTCAGAATAATTCAACGCGGAAGCAACATCATGGGTAGGAGTATTTACCTCTTGAGGAGCATCCGACAGAGGAGGCGATCGGGGTGATTCTGGCTCGTTGGGCCGTTCTCCATTTTCAGAAGTGTCATCAACGGATCCACTAGCTGATTTATGGGGTTCATTGACCGGTAGAGTTGGGCTGAGTAACCAACGCAGTGTGTTGTTGTCATGACTCTCCCCCTGACCACTGGGTTGGGCTATGAAAAAATGGTCGGTTTCAAGGAAGTCGCAATCCATAGTAGTGTACATACGACGAGTGGAAGGATGGTAACATCGATATCCTTTCTGGTGTATCCCATACCCAACAAAGACGCACTTAAGAGCACAAGGATCGAATTTCGAGCACTCAACCTTAGGAATATGCACAAAAACTGAGCACCCAAAAACTTTAGGAGGCAAGGATAAGGCTGGAGGGACATGAGTCTGAGTGGATAGAACATCTAGAGGAGTTTTGAGATTAAGAATTTTGGTGGGTAGGCGGTTGAGAAGGTACACAGCGGTGGCTACAGCTTCAGGCCAAAAATAGGTGGGTATATGTGATTCAATCATGAGAGATCTGGTTATCTCAAGAATGATTCTGTTTTTTCGTTCGGCAACTCCATTCTGTTGGGGGTGTTCGGACACGTGGTTTGGTGAATTAACCCCTTTTCTCGAAAGAAAGATTGCATAGTATGGTTCACAAATTCCCCCCCCCCCCATTATCAGACCGGAGGATTTTGATATTCTTTTGGAATTGAGTCTGAATCATGGTATAAAAATGCACAAATTTTTCGGACACGTTAGATTTATGCTTAAGAAAATAAACCCAGGTCATCCGGGTACAATCATTAATAAATATCAAGAAAAACTTAAAAGCATTATGTTAGAAATCTTTGATATATTTCTGTGTAACACTTTCCTATACTGATGATAATTCGTTTGGTTTTGATTTTGCAGATATGGAAATGGCAAGAAAGTATAGAAGACACAAAAAGTTTACTTGGTTCGATAGCACACAGCTATCTACGTCCAAGGATCAATCACACACACACCGAATTTTACTAAGACCAAGGAAGGAGAAATACAAGAGATTGGGTGTCAATTCACACCTGCAAGAGTTCTAAAACTCTCTAGTACCCACTGTAATGAACTCTAGCACTCTCAATTATTTCCTCACTTGAAAACAGAAAAATGCTAATTTTGTAGACTTGATTGAACTGGTATTTTTTCTTCTGTTGTTCTGATGGTTGAGGCTTGGCTATTTATAATGTTGTGGATGAATTACTTCCTTCGGATGATGACCATGAGCCTTTGACTTAGTCCAAATACCCATGCCTTATCACGTGCCTTTATTAAAGACTCTTTCTTTTAATTATCTTGTTCTTTCATGCTTTTGACTGGGTCCACGTACATACTCCATTCCTTGTCCACGTGAATCTCTTAAAAAACCTTTGCCTTTATTCCTTTTAAGTCTTCCAAATGAAGTGCTGCGTTTTAGCTTTTTATGTCACGTGTGTTTGAACATAAGTGAAGCTAGGCTCAATTAACTTCAATCAACTTAGAACATTCGAGAGTCTCTTCCTTCTTGTAAACTTCAGATACTTTCTCCTCTCTTCTTCGTTTTTCATGCTGTATTCTAGATCTGTAGCTTTTCTGTGTAGATTTATGAAGAATCTTTTTGTTTCTTCACATTTTTTCCCTCCTTCTTCATAAACCCTCACTCAATCTTTCGTTTCATGGTCAATTTCTGAAATCCGAAACCCTAGAAAAAATTCGAAACCCCTAATTTTTCTTCTGGTGTTGTGCAATCGACGAGTAAGTCCTTCCTCTTCTGTCAAGGTGCTTCATTTATCTGTAGAAACTCTCTACAGAAAATGAATTTCTTTATTGGAACTATTTTCGTTCCAAAATCTGATGGGTTTTCTTCTCCTCTTATTTTTTTCAGGTCGATTTCTCCGGTGTTGACCTTGTCTCTGATGAAGTGGAGTCGGACGTCTATGTGCTTCGACCTCTCATGTAGGACTGGGTCCTTACTGAGGTAAATCGCACTCTGACTATCTGTGTGTATAGCTGCCTCTGTTATTGGTACTTTGATTTCTGATAGTAGTCCCTTAAGCCATATTAGCTCCTTTAGGCCTTCTGTGATTGCGTAAAATTCTGCTTCTGTTGTAAATAGTGACACCACTGCTTGTTGTTGCACTTTCCAGCTTACTGTGTTGCCTGATAGTGTAAAGTAGTATGCTGATAATGATTTGCATGTTTCCTTGTCTGCTGCATAATCTTCATCTACGTAGCCATTTAAATTCATATGTTTATATATTTCTAGGTTAGACTTAGAGAAACATAGACCATGATTTAGGGTTCCCTTCAGATATCTGAGTACTATCTTAAAACTAGACCAATGTTCTAGACCTGGATTAGACATGAATTTGCTAAGTAGGCTGATTGCATGTGCTAAGTCAGGTCTAGTACAAATCATAATGTACATTATACACCCTATACCTACATTGTAAGGATATTTCTGCATGTGTTCTCTTTCTACTTCTATTGCTGGACTCTTATCAGCTGTCAGTTGTAAGTGTATGGCAATTGGAGTAGGGCTTGGTTTGGAGTCTTCCATGTTGAACTTGCGTAGGACTTTCCTAATGTAATCCGTTTGTATCAACCATAGTTTCCCTTTAGCCTCATTCCTTATGATTTGCATTCTCAGTAGCTTCTTAGCTCTCTTTAGGTCTTTCATGTCAAAATTCTCCTTCAAGGCCTCTTTCACTTCTTGAATTTTCTTCATCAGCTTTCCTGTGATGATTAAATCATCAATGTACACTAGCATGTAGACCACTTGCGCTTTCTCCAAGTCTTTGTAATATAGACAGTAATCATATGCACTTCTTTTGAACCTTAATTCTGTCACCACCTCATGGAACCTCTTGTTCCATTGCCTAGGAGCTTGCTTTAGGCTATAAAGAGACTTTTCTAACAAGCACACATGATCTGGTTTCTGATTATCTATGAAGCCAATGGGTTGCTTCATATAGATAGTTTCCTCTAGTCTTCCATATAGGAAGGCTATCCTTACATCCATCTGATGTATATCCCAATCATTCAATGTTGCTAGGATCAAAATTATACTTATTGTTTTAAACTTGACCACTGGAGAGAAGATTTCCTTATAATCTACTCCTTCTCTTTACCTAAAGCCCTTTGTAACTAGTCTTGCGTTGTAGGTCTTCATTTCAGCTTATGTTACTCCATACTTGAGTTTAAAAATCCACTTGCATGCAATCACCTTGGCATTAGGTGGCTTGGGAACTAGCTTCCAAGTGTCATTCTTCATTACAGAAGAATATTCACTTTGGCAAGCCTTCTTCCACTGATCTACATTAGTTCTCTTCATAGCCGCCTCATAGCTTTCTGGTGCTTCAGATTCCACAAATTCCACAACTAAACAAGCATATTCAACTAGGTTAGTGTCAAAGTACCATCTGTTAGGTATTACCTACCTTGGTTCTCTATCTCTAACTAGTTGATAGTCTTGTAAAGGTGTTTAAGCTCCAGTTTCTTCTTCTTCTTGTTCTGTTCCCTCCTGAGGGTTAGAACTGGAACCCTGTCTTTCTTCTACTGCTTCTGTAGGTTATTCAACAGCTGGTTTTGTTTCTCCTCCCTCATATGTGAAGGATGGGACATAAAAGGGAGTCAAACTGTTGTTTGATCCTAGCTGTTGTAGGATAGTCTCCTGAACTTGCATTCCTCCATCTTTCTGCTTCAACAGTGGGAATTCAGTTTCCCTTAATACCACATCTCTACTTATTTAAGTTTTGTGAACTCCTGGCTGTAGGATTAGAACTTTATACCCTTTTGTGCCTTCAGGCTATCCTAGAAACACTCCTTTAATGGCTTTAAGTTCTAACTTTCTTTCTGTTTGGTGGATGTAGGCACTGCATCCAAAAGGTCTCAAGTTAGTCAAATTAGGTTTAGTCTAGTCCATACCTCTTCAGGAGTCTTGTACTCATTTACAGATGTAGGCAGTCTGTTTATGAGGTATGCTGCTATTTTTATAGCTTCTCCCCATAATGCTTGGGATAAGTCTAAAGACAGCAGCATGCATCTTATCTTCTCTAGGAATGTCCTATTCAGTCTTTATGCTACTCCATTCTGTTTAGGAGTAGCTTTAACTATTCTGTGTCTTTGTATGCCTTTCTTTTTGCAGTAATCATCAAACTCCTTGTTGCAGAACTCCAAGCCATTGTCTATCCTCAAACACTTCAGCTTTTTTTCAGTTTGGTTCTCCATCAGTGTATGCCTCTTGATGAATGCTTCTAGAGCTTCATCCTTTGACTTTAAGAGATAAATCCAGCATTTTCTGGATCTGTCATCAATGATTGACACGAAATATCTCTTTTCTCCCATGGTTTGAGTCTGTGCTGGCCCCCATAAGTCACTATGAGCATACTCCATATTGTTGGTGGCTTTCCTTGCATTCTTTGGGAAAGGAGTTCTGTGGTGTTTGGCTAGGATACACCCTTCACAGAAGTCGATTTTCTTTACAGTAGTGTTTGCTAGCATTCCTTGTTGCTCTAGGTGCTTTAAACTCTTATTTCCTGCATGTCCAAGTCTTGCATGCCAAAGACATGTTGAGTTCAGTCCCTTTTCTTCTATTGTTAAGTTGCTTTCTGTAGTTCCTACAACATAATATAGGCCTCCTCTCTCAATTGCCCTTATAACCACCTTTCCATCCTTGATAATTTCTCTCAAGCCATTTTTGGATCTGATCTTGTATCCTTGCTTGTCAAAAGCACTTTCGGATAGGAGATTCCTTCTTATTCCAGGGACATATCTCATATTGCTCAATGTCCTTCTCTTTCCATCATGCATCTTGATGGAAACATTGCCAATGCCTTTAATGTCCTGCTTCCCTGCATCAGCCATTATTACTTTGGCTGACAAGTTCTCAAATGTTGAAAACCACTCCTTGTGGGAAGTTACATGCATTGTACAGCCAGAGTCTAGAATCCAGTCTGTTGTTGGCTCATCTGCTTCAGTTGTCAATGCAAGAATTTCATCTTCACTAGTTTCTTCAAGCTTTTCAACATTTCCAGCATCTACCTTCTTTGCTTCTTTATCCTTCTTTTTCTTCCTACAATCTCTAGCAAAATGGCCAATTTTATCACAGTAAAAACATTTCTTACCTTTGACTTTGCTCTTTTTCTTGTCATCATCAGTTTTCTTCTGTTTGCCCTTTCCTTTAGTTTTCTGCCCGCCTTTCTTTGAGCCATATTGTGTTGATTTATTCTCGGATTTATTGTCCAAGAACATCACCTCTAGTTCCTTCTTAAAGTGATTGTTGTCTATCACTTCCTCCATTAAAGAGTCAAGAACCCTCTTCACTATTAGAGCTTCACCACTAGCATGCTTCACCACTTTTCTGAATGCATTATACTCCTGTGGTAGAGACTTTAGAATCACCACTGCTTGGTGTTCTTCAAAAATAATCTCTCCAGTAGCTTCAAGATCTTGAATTAATTTGAA
>JAOTIZ010000203.1:45739860-45756254 GCA_027123425.1 Erythroxylum panamense | reverse complement strand
TTATTGGTATTAATACAGAAACCCAAGTTACAAACCAAACATCATTTTTTATTTTTCATACCTATTCTCATTCCCTTATACTATTATACCTATATCCATACCCAACCCTGTGCTCAAACCAAACGCCCCCTTAGTGTCTGTTTGGATGGGCTTATACCAGTAGAGCTATTTTTAGAAGAGCTTTTTTAAGAAGTCAGTTAACTGTTTGGCTGTCAATTAAAAAACAGCTTTTTTGAAAGAGTTTCATACAGTTGACTGTTTGACAACATAAAAATAAAAAGCAATTTTATTAATTTTAACTATATTTTTATTTTCTAATAAAAATTATTTATCCATATAAATGTTATTTAAAGTATATTAAACAACATACAATGCACAATATATTAATTATTATATAATTTTAAACCAAATGATAAATGAATGAAAATATATCTAACCAAATCTTTCATATGATTATAATATAAGTAAAACTAATATCAAAAATAAATATTAAAAATATAAAAGTTAAATAATATTTATATAAATCCCAAAATAAACATGAAGATGAATTGTGGGTATTGTGAAAATTATGTATAAAACATAAGGGCAAAAGAGACTAAAAAATAGACTTATTAATTGAAATAAAAAATCTACCTGAAAATTAGGTGCTTTTTTAAGAAGTTTCAAATTTGAATTTCTTAAAAAACTGTATTTTGACTGCCAAAAAAACTATATCTACTAAAAAAGTGCCTTTTTTATTTTACAGCCAAACAGTTAATTTTCTTTAAAAAAGTTTTTGCAGCGAAAAAAAAAGCTTATTTACTCTAAAAAAGCTTAACCAAATAGGCACTTACTCAAAGAAACATAAATTGGCTATAACTCTTTTACTGACGAAGTTAATGTTACAAAGGAATGTTAAGAAAATCTATTTAAGGTAAAATGTGTCTTTGTTTTATTAATGTATCATATTATATAATATTTATTAATATATCATATTATAATATAATATTTATTCTCAATCAAAAAAGAAGAATGATTTACTTAAGAAAAAACTGAGTAAAACATCATTCATTGCATAGAATAGATCTCAAGAGTTTAACCTAATGATAGAATGTATGAATTCCTTAGATGGATTTAGCGTTGACGGTATGCAATATGAAAAAGTTATAAAGATTTTACATAATTATCCACTTTATAAGAATATTTTTATAAAGATGACAGATACAAATAAGCTGGATTGGATTATGTCGCTTTAGATATATTTTTATGTTATTGCATATCGAATTCTTATTTTTAATTAATTTATGTTTCTTTTTGTAAATGATAATACTATTATGTTTTCAAGAATTATAATATAATGAATATCTTGTATTGATTAGAATGACTTCAATTAATGTGTAATTTTTAATTATGTTTAATTTTCTTATAATTTAATTTTGGTTATAATGATAATTAATTTATTTAAAAATATAATATATTGTACTAAAATTATTAACATAAGAGTATAATTACAAAAATAAAAACATAATAATAAATTCAAACACGTTTTTTATTTTAGTTTTTATATTACAATTTCAACCAAGCAAGCTTTTGTTTTTCTTAAAAAACATAAACTAAAAACAGAAAGTAAAAACTAAAAATCACAAAAAATAGAAGTGAAATATTTCATGATTATTTCAAATTTAAAAATTATTTATAATATCATTATTTTAAAATAATATTATTTAGATTCAATTTAAATTGCACTCTTAATTATTTTAAATGAATTTGAGCCTAATTCAAGTTGCAATCTTAAAGGTTGCGATGTAAGATGACTCAACCAATTGCCATGTTTTATCAAATGTAGGGACGACAACAAGCACGGTCGAGGGCCGGACTTGGAGCAAACGAATATTTTTTAATAAAAAATTAAAATAATATCGGTTTATTTAAAATAGTCCGATCAATTTAGATTTGATTAGTTGATTTTGGTCAAATAGGGTCGGGTCAGGCTAAAGCTCAACTGTCACCCATAATCAAATGCTTTGATGTGAATATATATTATTGTAGTTGACGGTAAGCTGCTCTAATTAATTAATGCCTGAGAGTTTCCAAGGTAGCATTTACTCCTCGTGTTTGAACTTGATGCTCCTACAAACAAGTGGGTGAATAAATAATACATGGCCCCCGCCACCCCTTGGTTTTGGCTTATTTGTGCAAAATCAAATGCTACTAAAAGTCCAAAGTTCTTCGACGAACCAAACGTCCCATTCTTGCTCACTTTTGTTAGGTTGGAGGCCATTTTCCCCTACCATGGTTTCGATCACTTCCCACTATCTCCAGCTTTGTACTTTATCTTTTATCCAATAAACTCGAGTTCAATTCTTGATCTCAACTTTAACTTTGAGACCTTCTACTATAATATAGCCTAAGCCACTCTTTTTACACCATCAATGTTACCTATAAAGTAGCCCAATGGTGAATTCAAGTAATAAAAGATATCATTTCGCTTGAAGAAATTTCAAACTTGCGTTGTTATAGTCAAAGCCTAAATAAAATTACTTTAGTATTACTCAAATTAGAGGGCAAACCTTAGAATAGCAGGTAAAAATTTACCCTCTGTGATCGTAAGGTCACATATTCGAAATGAATCATAGAAACAGTTTTTTTTATAAAAATTATAAAAAAAGCTGCGTATATTAATGACCGTCCACCAACTCTAACAAAATAAAGAACTTTGTAAAAGATGGAAAAAAACAAGTAATTAACAAATTAGTTATGTAGGCTTAATCTAAATATAAACTTAGCTTAATAATTTAAAGAGTTGAAGTATGTTTGAACTAAATAAGAAATTCAGTTAATTTTAATAAGTTGGTTTAAAACTATTTAAATATTCAAGTTTATGATCACGAGTAAATATTTATAACCTATTAAATTAAACAATGAAGATTAATTGAAGACAGTTGAAAAAGTTTCCTTTTATGTAGATAATCACATAACATAAGAATGAGAAGCATTTTAATATAAACTATTATTTTTTGGACATATATTCCTTCTCATTTAGATATTTCAATCAATTTATTTCTCAATCAAAATATAGATAATTCATATTGAATTTAAAGAATTAAGAAAAATACATTCACATTTCTCTCTAAACGAATAAATTCAATATTATAAAATAAATATACTCATATGTGTAAAGTAGAATGAGAAGAGTATGGCCCACAATTTTTGTTTTTTTAAATAAAAGGATTAGAAAGTAGTGAAATGGAGTTGAAAAGGATAAATGATTAAATAGTGCCTTATTTGTGAGGGAACCCCCGGCAACGCTCATAGTTCCCCTTCTTGTGGGGTTTGATGTCGAAGAACATAACTGCAAAATTTAAGGAGAGGTTAGTGTGAAAAGAGACAGCAGCCCTTTTGCCTGCACTTCCTTTGGATTGCCAAAAATTTAAAAAAAAAAAACTAAAATTGGGGGTTAAGTCTTGGCCCCATGTTTTAACTGCTACAATTAGTCTTCATCATTTTTCAATTCAAAGAAATGAACTTTTTAATGAACAGGTGGGGATAACCCTTCGCATCGTTCAATTATTGTCAATTATGTTAAATCATATAATGTCGGCAATAAAATACAAATTTAAATTTAAATTTATTTTTCTTTTTTTAAGTTTTTGATTTAATCACCATGATTATATTTTTATTAAAAAAAACGTAGATATGTTTTGGTGCATCATGTTTACGGATAGGTCAAAATGACCATAAATTATTTAAATCACCTAACTTTATTAATAATAGCAAATAAATAAAATTAATCAATGTTACATATATTAACTTTGAATTACAATACTGAAAATTTGATTAATAATTAATATAGGCTAGAAACATGTTTTCAAAATTTTAGACAATGACCCTTTTTAGTTTTCACATAAAACTTCAATTTTAGTCTGTTTTGAATTGAATACTCATATTTAAATTAATGAATTGTTAGCGAATCGATTTCATCGATTCAATTATAAAAATTTAAATGATTAATCTTTAATTTGATTTATTTTAATAATTTATGTTCTTAAATGTTAATCAATTTATTAATTAATCGATCGATTTTTTTGAACTAACAAAATTTTATAAATATATTATTTTTTATTTAACAACCTCATTTTTTAATTAATTAAACTTCAACATTTTTCATAAACAAGAATTATCTTCAATCTTATTTTAAATTTTTTTAATTTTTAATTATTATTGTATATCAATTTTATAAAGATTCAACATTAGCTTTAATCATGTTATTTTATCAATTTAATTATAAGTGTAATTTTAAAACGTTGTTTTAACTAAGGGTACGGCCTGGCCCTACCCAATCGAGCCAATATGTCTTAGCCAGAAATTTGTTGTCTTTAGCCCGGGTTGGTCGAGCTAGGTTCAAGCCATATTGTCATCCTCACTTTTAACACGAACAATTGGTAAGATATTGCAAAATTTATGTAATAGAAATTTAGCACATGGTTTTCAAATTAAGCAATGTTATATGTAACTAATGACATTGATTACAAACTTGCGGTGACCAAAACATATGGAAGCTTTCAACTGTTTAACACAAAAATATCGAATATCGAATATAGTTTACAATTCTGGTAAACGACATTAAAAGAAGAACAAATGCATATTCTCCAAATTTTGTCCTTAATAGCTAGAATTAGGTGCTAGCATCCTCTTTACGTTCAACTTTAATTTGAGGAATACAGGCAATATTGAGAACATAATTACATATTATAAATTAAATCATAATTTATAAAATTATTATTATATTCAGAAAAAGTTTGATTTGATCACATAAACAAAAAAAAAAGGAAATGTATAATGGTGGACAGTTTAGGTGAAGCTATTGTTGCTAATGGTCCAGCTCATTTCTTAACATCACTGGCCTGCATTACTTTCTTCCGTTCTTCCGTTAACGTTCTTATTAGTTATTACTCCTCTCTCTTAAGTCGTATCTCTCACTGTTTTTAATTTTCACAGAATTGCCTAGAAATAAACTCGATCCATAAGTCTGATCTAACGCGTTAACGAGAAGAAAAAAGAGAGAGAGAGAGAAAGAGAGAGGGGAAGTTTGAAACTGAATTAAGGAAACTCCTCCTGCCGAGTCCCCACTGTCAAAAGAAGGAAAAAAAAGATCCAAGTATCAAATAAAGCAAAAACCAAAGAAAAGCAAAGTGGGCAGCGAACCAGAGAAAGAATAAAGAAAAATGAAGGGCTTTATTGATTTTCAACGAAGAAGATCATGACTACTACTACTACTTCTACATACTTCTTCTTCTTCTTCTCTGCTGTTTCTTCCTCTCTCGGTCCTCCAATTCCTACGGTATTTTTCTCTGATTCCGTTTCTAACATGCTCACCAACTCTTGCCTTTTCATGTCTCTGGTTTCTTTCTCATTCATTCGTGTTCTCTCTGTCTTTTCTTTCTTTAATTTCCTTTAATTTTGTTGCGCGTGTTCTGTTGAGAGTTTGAAATAATAATTAAAATAGAAAGAGATTTTCGGTTTGAGTTTCTGGATTTTTTTTCCTGTTTGGTTGGTGAGAAAATGTTAGTTGAATTCGCTCGAGTGTTGTTAGCGAGGGCCTAGTGGATGAGTTTGCTTTCTTTCAGGTTCAATTGCTTCTTACGATTTTTTCGTTTTCTTTACCTTTCTCTTTTTTTGTTAATGAGTTCCGAGTGATTGTTTGACTTGATGCTTGGTCGGTCACAAAAAGTGTGTTAAAATTAGATTTCCTCTGCTTCATACGCATTGTCTGTAAGTTACGATTGGTTTGTCCTTTTTCGTTGTTTTTTAGTTAGTTGAAATGCAGGTTTCACTGAATCACTCTTGTACCTTGTGATTTGTGGGTTTCGGGCTTTTTTTTTTCCCCTCCTAACTCTTTGTTTTGTTTGGAAAGTGTGTTAAAATTAGATTTCCTGTGCTTCATACGCATTGTCTGCAACTTACGATTGGTTTGTCCTTTTTCGTTCTTTTTAATTAGTTGAAATGCAGGTTTCACTGAATCACTCTTGTAGCTTGTGATTTGTGGGTCTCGAGCTTTTTTTTTCCTCCTAACTCTTTGTTTTGTTTGGTCGGAAACATAAATTGCTTTCTCCTGGAATTCAATCTTGTGGTGGTCTGGATTTTTAGGTCACTTGCTTGATCATAACATCATGTTTGATCTTCTAATCCGTTGGTTAGAGAATGTAACGAGGCTGCTATACATGTATTAGCTATAGGAATTGATCAACGAGGCTAAGACTCGAATGCATAAATGTAGAAAATTGTATCGTGCTTTTCTTTTTGGACTGTAGACTAGTTTAAAATTTCCGGTGCCTTTTGGGAAAAGTTACTCTACCAAGTCATAGGAGTTGTTTGACATAATTCAGGTGCTGTTGTCACTCCGGGCTTGTTTACTGAAAGAATCATCCGGATAGGGAACCATTTAAGATTTTGAAACACAAGGTATAGGAACTGGGGAGAAGCAGAAAATGCATCTTCATAACTCAGGCAACTTGGAGATTGATTTCTCTGGAAATATTGAACTGCAATATCGTTAGATGTTTGATAAGATTAGCTGATGGAATCAGAGTTTAAATTTGTTGTTGCTTGTTATGTCATCTTTTTGCCTGCTCCTTAAGAGGATAAATATGCAGTAAATTCTTACTGTAACTGCAAAATGTAACCCTGGTGAAAATTGTTTAAATTTGTACTTTGGTTGTGTGGTGTAAGTTTTTATGTTGCGGAAGATAATATTTTGAGATAACAATGACAATGAACTATAAACTAATTGAATACTTTTTGTCGCTTTTCAGTCCGTCAACATGCTTGAATCCTTTATTCAATGAAATATGGGAACCTGGATTGATCTGCCTTCTGAGATTCAAAAGTTTTTGACAGTGCATTTCAGTAGTTGGTGCAATCAAATAAATAGTTAAGCAATTGAGTGTGCGGGGTGAGTTCCATTTATTATTTTCTGATTATTCTTCGAAAGGTAAACAAGGTGAATACGTTACTTGGTAAGAGCCATGGAGCCCACAGGGTGTTGGTTCAATAAACTGAAGTCAAAAGATAAGTTGAAATCAGCCAAAAAGAAGGAAGCCACTGACAATGGGAAGGAGGGGCCAAAAGCACAAGCAGGTGAAGAAGTGCCATCAAATGTAACCAAACAGAGGGTTGCTGCTGCAAAACAGTATATTGAAAACCATTACAAGAAGCAGATGAAGGACCTAGAGGAGCGCAAGGAGCGGTAGCATCTCATACCACCCTTTTTCTCTTCGTTGATTCCTTGGTATCATATAAATTCTTTTAGCAGATTCCTCTGCATAAAATTAGACGTCAAGGGTACGAGTTTAGGATACCTGTTCGTATTATCATGCTATATATCCCACTGAATGTATGCTAATGATGAACATGTTTGTCTCTTAGGAATATTTAGACTCACATTGGATCTGTTCGACTACATTTTTAGTATTTGTTTGGCTAAGAGGAATCAAATCTGAAAATGCGCTAGTTTATCATGGAACATCCGACAAACTCTGAAGAATAACTTACTGTTTTGAAGTTGATAGACATTTTCCAGACAGGAACTTGAAATTTCTACTATTAGCTATAAATTCCAAGTTTGTATTCCCACTTACAATTGACCATTTTGTTGGCTGTCTATAGTTGGTAGTCATTGGTAACTACTGACCTAACTTGCCTGCATTAAGACATCGCATTCTCTGTGGGATGATTTCTAGCAACTGCATAGTGAACCTGTCTTACCACTCTCAAAACTTGCCAATTTTACCCATTTCTTCTGCACTCAAATACCCTGAAAATGAGTTTCCAGTTATAGGCTTTGCCAAGTTAGACCTGTTCTCGATAAAAGATAGACTTTTATTATGCTTCTGTTCAATATGGCCTGTTGCTTGTATGATCTGGTTGTTTGGCATTATCTTATTGTTATTTCTTTCTATTTTCGTCATTCTATTAATGGCTTTCATTCCTTTTAATACAACATTGATGACCCCAATTCTTAAATTTCAGTGTCCAGCAGAGACTGTTCTTGTGGTCATTTGCTTTTCATATTAATTGTTAGTTCTGTTGTTGTGTCAATAGCTATTAAACAGATGATATAAATGAGTTTGGTGAAGTTGGACAAGTGCAACAATGCATATTTCCAAGTTCGATAGAGCATTGATCAGAATTTCATTTGGGCTGGATTGTAACAGAGTTTTACTAGTTGAATTCATTTGCACAACAATTCCATAAGCCATTTATTTTCCTATGCTACCTATCTCTTCATTGGTGAACCATCCTGCTATAACTAAATTTTAGTGTTCTTTCTGCAGAGGGCGTTGAGGGTTAAAAAGTAGTTCATTGAGTTGAAACACAAATAACTTGGTAGGAATAGAATTTACCATCATGAAGTCTTCGAGGAGTAATAATTAGGCCCATATGCAAATCTCTGCATCCAAACATGTGAAATACATATAGATCATTGGTTCCTTAAGATGACTGCTGTTTTTATCTTAATGCTAGAAACATATTTTCAGTGTGATAATTGTGTCAAGATGTTGATAGCAAGCTAGGACATATATTTTGGACTATTTATTGATGCTGATGATTAGTGTCATTTTTTTTATAGGCGCAATGTACTTGAGAAGAAGTTGGCTGATGCTGAGGTCTCTGAGGAAGAGCAAAGTAATTTATTGAAGTACTTAGAGAAGAAGGAAATAGAATACATGCGCCTTCAGAGGCATAAAATGGGTGCTGATGATTTTGAGCTTTTGACAATGATTGGCAAGGGTGCATTCGGAGAGGTAATTAAGCTTTAAATTTGCACTAGATTATTTGGAACATTCTTTGCTAAATTTTTCTTGTTAACCATATTGATATGTTGTCCATTCTTAATATCAAGCCATCCTCTGAAACAAGACACAGACCTGCTAGATACTATTATCTAGAAGTTGGTTGAAAGTATTTCTTCCTCTGGTTCTACTTATTGAAAATTATGGAGATTCAGTATTTTATTATTTATTTGTTTACATAGAATATTATGTATGTGCTGTAATGGAATAGTTTAGATACTATTTAGGAATATTATGTATTTGTAAGTAGCCCACTATTTCAAGTAGATAAATAACACACTAGAATACCTTTATAGTTTTTATGCCCTTAGCCTTATAGTCGAACCATGTTAAACAATGTGTTGATTCTTTTCTCCACCTTGTTTTTCTTTATTCTACTCTACCAAGATGTCAAGATTTTTTACATGATATCTCTTTTATTTTAGCTTCATAAAGTATCGGAGTCTTTCATATGGTATTAAAGCAAGGTTTGATTCTAAAGCCCAAACTATCTGACTTAAACAACCACTGGCATTGTTGAAATATATCGTTGGCAATGACGATGTTGTTGAAATCACTACCAGTGTCCTGTTTTTCTTCTCCTCTCTGCCTCACTACTGCTCCTGAAATCTATCATTGACACTGTTCCTGAAGCTGTTGTTGGTGTCTCATCTTCCTTTTCTTCTCTGTTTCACGACCAACAAACACTGCCACTGACATCACTATCAGTGTCTTCTCTTCATCTCTCTAGTCTACCTCCCACCATTGCTGCAATAAACCATATATGCATCTGTTCTACTTTATTTCCTTTACCCACTTGTTGTTTTCCTTACCATCATCACAATCTCCGATACCCTTGTCATAACTGTTGAGTCATCCTTCTACCTCCCATCCTCACCAGTGACACTAGGCTCTAAAAGCATCCCATCTAGTCTTCTTCATCAAATAGAATGCAAAATGCATTTGGTTATATTTAAAGATGGATAATAGGTTTCACCATCCCCCTAGCCAGAAGCCTGATTTACGCACTTCCTATTACTTTCAATGACGATGTCAGACAATCTCTCCTGCCAAACCTACCATTCATGGACATTCATAGAAAGAGTCTTCCTGAAAAGCGCTGCTTTTATCCATTCTCTTTCCACCGTGTACTGTTTACCGCCTGCCTCCTCTTGATCATCAATGTTAGTCATTGTCGATGCCACCACTCTCATTGTTGCAACCAGTGAACTTGAGCTTGGGTGATCAGCCATTGTCACCATTGTTGAGCAGTGCATTGCTGAGTTTATCAACTTCATATTGTTTGTAGTTACAGGAGCAAAGACATTACCAAGTGTATCATCGTTTCCTACTCTTCTTGTGATAGAGCTTGGCAACAGGGAATGGCCCCCTTTTCTTTTGCTTAATTTCTGGTTTTAATACCTATTAGTTAAAAAAGGTTAACAAAAATGAACTGCTTTTGGAAAAAAAAAAGCAAATAAAAGAAGTCTTCATCTACTATTGAAATATTGTTGTCATTAAACGTGCTATTGTAAGGATTGGAGATCAGCTACATGGGATATATTTCTAAGAACTCACATATAGGTTGAAAATGGAGAGCACATTCACTCACTAACTTGAATATTTACTATTTAATATTGTTAATTATATAGGGATTTTCATTGTATGCCATAATCAAATAGTTTAGGTTTGATTTACGACCATTATATATTAGTCTGTATTGTCCTACTAGAATAATTGGTAGGACCAAGTTTGGTTGAGGTTTTTGTATCTGTGGATATAGTATTTAACACTGCACCACATTAAACCTTTCACATGGTATTAGAGCCTTTCACTCAAACCAACATATATGGATCAGTTACTGTAAATGCAGCATGGGTAGGAGCTGACTTTGATGTACTATTCTATATGGACACAAGTAAATGTTCAGCTGAACAAATTTCACAAATCTTTGGACATGAGTTAATTAACCAAATTGATAGGAACTTATGGGAGAGTACCTTTGATCCAATAAATTAATCAAAGATAGCAAGAGTCTTTTAAAAGGTGATTGTTGATATCACATGCCTGGATATGTTTGCGTGTTCATAGATGAAAATCAAACTTATCCTTGGTTCTTGAGAAAAAGCAATGGGTTTCATGAGTTAATACCATTTGGGTTGCTCTTTTCCACAAGTTATCAGTATTATGAGTACTTTGGACAACACTGAAAGTTAAACTTTAGCTATCAGTATTTATTTTACTCTTTTGACAACAATTATTATTAGCTATTTACATGTTTGTATGTGTTTGCAGATGCACATGCCTGAATTTTTCTCTCATTTTGTGGCTGTAGGTCAGAATTTGTAGGGAGAAGTCAACTGGTCATGTGTATGCTATGAAGAAGCTGAAGAAATCAGAGATGCTTCGTAGAGGCCAGGTATGCCCTTTATTGAATTTCACAGACAGTCCAAGTAAATATATTATTCACTGTGTTTATTGAGGTTGAATGCAAAAATTTCCAGGTTGAACATGTGAAAGCAGAAAGAAATCTGCTAGCCGAGGTTGATAGCAATTGCATTGTCAAATTATATTGTTCCTTCCAAGATGAGGAGTACCTATATCTAATCATGGAATATCTACCTGGTGGAGATATGATGACTTTGCTGATGCGGAAGGATACACTTACTGAAGATGAGGCCAGGTTTTATGTTGCAGAAACAGTCCTGGCTATTGAGTCTATCCATAAACATAATTACATACATAGGTGAACATTTTTTTCCTTTAATTTGCTTATTTCCGTGTAATAATCTGATATTAACCTAACCCTTCACTTATTTTCGTGTTACAGAGATATCAAGCCTGACAATTTACTACTTGACAAAAATGGTCACATGAAATTATCAGATTTTGGATTATGTAAGCCATTAGATTGCAGTAATCTTCAAGAAAAGGATTTCTCCATGGGAAATAATCTTAGCGGAGCTCTTCAAAGTGATGGAAGACCAGCAGCACCAAAACGCACTCAACAGGAGCAATTGCAACATTGGCAGAGGAACAGGAGAATGCTTGTAAGTTGCTTACCAGTTTATCATTGAGGATAAGGCTTTTTATGTTATAGTTGATAAAGAATTGATTTAGATAAAACTGGCTGGTATTACTCCACATGTTGGATGTTTCATTTTTCAATCAAGAGTTTTCTAAATACAACTTAAAATAGTTTCCTTTTTTCTTTAGATATACCTTTGGCTATGATTATTCTCCGAAGCTTACTTTTGCTACTATTCACTGGATCTCTGAATCTTGCAATATTACCATGTCCCAGGCTTATTCTACCGTTGGAACGCCTGACTATATAGCTCCAGAAGTTTTGTTGAAGAAAGGATACGGAATGGAATGTGATTGGTATGTTAACCCTGCCTTTTCAGTTACTTGTTTTTTTTTTCTTCTTTTAGATCAATTTAGTTAGGACTTTGTTAATATTGTCAGGTGGTCTCTTGGTGCTATCATGTATGAAATGCTGGTTGGATACCCACCATTCTACTCTGATGAGCCTATGTCAACTTGTAGGAAGGTAATTCTAGGACTTTAAGCCTGCTTCTTTATTAAAACCTAATCTAAGCTAGACGATTTTTGCTCTCATTTGTAATAAGTAATAGCTTTAAAGTTTAAATTAGGTTTGGTGTTGTTGATTGCATTTCATTGCTTACATACTTTTTAGTGATCTCACTATATGCAATTTCTAAACTTCCTTTTCTCCAGAATTTTCAAGATATTTTTTTTAATTATATCCACTAAAAAATCTACTCCATACTTTATTTTGCAGATAGTTAACTGGAGAGCTCATTTAAAATTCCCAGAGGAAGCAAAACTATCTCCAGAAGCTAAAGACCTTATCAGCAAACTCTTATGTAGCGTTGATCAGAGGCTTGGTACAAAAGGCGCAGAAGAAATAAAGGTGTTGTATGGTGTGTTCTTTTCTAGATTCCTTATTTTGGTTCGTAATGCTGTCTAAGGTGATCAATTAATTGCAATAGCTTTTCATTTCAGGCTCATCCTTGGTTTAAGGGTACAGAATGGGCAAAGTTGTATCAGATGAAAGCTGCATTTATTCCCGAAGTCAATGATGAATTGGACACTCAAAACTTTGAGAAATTTGAAGAGGTATGGTAATATATTTCTTTTAACATGGCGATGTGCCCATAAATAAGAATTTAGTTACTCTGTTTTTACTTATGTTGCATGGTCTTTTATGTAGGCCGATAATCAAGTTCCAACTTCAACAAAATCTGGTCCATGGAGAAAGGTTGGTTCTTACAGTTCTACTGGCATGCATCTTACTTTTAAGAGTAGGGAGATGGTGTCTTGATATCTTTGCTAAGGTTGCAAGATTATATTTTTTTCTCCTAATACAAATATCATATTTATGCTTTTGCTTACGTAAGTGCATCATGACAAGCAATGGCTACTTGACTAAGATTTCTTAGTGATGTTTTCCTGTTTTGAACTAAAAGTATACTATGGTTTAAAGCTGTATTAGTTGAGATGTATTTTATGTCTAGGTAAGCTACTAGTGGTGATGCACTCATTGTCTTGGTCAATAATTCTTCATCTGGAATTAGGATCTTGGTAGCCAAGAAACTTTTGAGTTTGTGAAACATGTCATGTTGTCAATCCTGCCATTTTGTCAAGCTTTTTCAAGTGTATTTCTTTCAGGAATTGGGAATTCATGTTTTTAACCGTTTTCATTTTATAACTTTTAGTTTATTCTCCATTGACATACTTAACACATGTTGGCATCTATATGAAAGTTACTGGCTGACCCTATAAGTTAAAGGTTTAACGGTTGCTAATTTATGGCACGTATATGCATATTTATTCATGTTTGTTGCTTTGACATTTAATGCAGATGCTCTCTTCAAAGGATATTAATTTTGTTGGTTACACATACAAGAACTGCGAAGTTGTTAATGATAGTCAGCTACCTGGGATAGGTATTTTGCTCCTCTACTTTCATTTTATGATTTCTAATAAATTGGGAAATGGTTGCAACTATTTAGTTTTCCACCGAAGGCTGATAAGTAGATTGCCAGATATTGAAATGCTGGCAGTTTACTGGCATTCAGTTAGATCTATTTCCTGTCTCATCATGATTATCAGCGTGAAACCATTGTCTCCTTTATCAAGCCATGGGTGGAAAATAAAGTCTGGCTGGGATATAGGTGCAATATCTTGATCCAATTAAGTATTCGTGTACATGGTTTTAGTGGTGGAAATATTCTTGTCATAATGTAACTAGTTTTTATGCTAGTACGGTGATATTTCTATGAGAGTATGTTTCTTCCGAGCCTGTTATGTCCCTGTTAACGTTGATTTCCTTGAAAGCTAATTAAGAGCCCCTATGATAGTGTCCGGTGAATCCTGGAATAACTCTCTCCTCAATTCTAATCTTCTCCATACCATAAAAAGGGCCACGCTTATCATGGCTCATGGGTGAAGCTGAAGACCCCCTTTTTTTTTATGGTCCACAGGTCAGATTAAGATGGGTTAGTACAGTGATGTTGTGGCAGGGCAATCCATCTTATAAGTTCGAAACTTCTAACCATTATTAAGTTGTTTCATGCAAAAAGCTTTCCATTTACCTTCTAATATGTGGTGCCGCATTATGATATTTGTTGAATGCATTTAAAAAAGTCTTCAGGAACTGAGTAGACCCTGGTTCCCTAGTGTGACCGTTCATATGAACTTTTATGCAGTTGAGTTAAAGAAGAAGAGCACAAAGCCTAAGAGACCTTCAATCAAATCCCTCTTTGGTAATGATCATTCAACATTTGCTAGACTTATTACGATCTGTACATGGAAAATATTTATTTCTGTAACGTTTACTGATACTATTGTGTGCGAATTTTGTATAGCTTTATGAACTATCGTACATTGCTCAGTGATCAGTTTCACTTCTTTTCTCATTCGTGTCGATATACAGAAGACGAGTCTGCTACGGCTGTCAATCAACCTGTGCAAGGAAGCTTTCTAAACCTCTTGCCTCCCAAAGGGCCAAAAATTGAAGCTTCAGGGCAACCTGGCAGATTCAAATGAGACGTACTAATCCCCGTATGAAAGTCAGGGATATCCATTGCAGAGGATCCTGTTGTGTTCTCCGGTGAATGGCATTTGGATTTGGTTCACTGTTTGCTTCGGCTTCCCGCGTTTTAGATGCCAGGTATGAAAGTTTTCGGGCCAAAGGCCCCCAAAAAATGAGTGGTGTGAGCTTACTAATTGGCTTTTAATCCTTTTTAAATCAGTAGTAAATATTCTTTTTGTCAAGTCTCTGTATCGTTTTTAACCCTTTGTTAACGAACTTGTTGACTAGAGTCTCTCTTATGCTTTACTTCGTTAATGTAATTATTAGCTATTCAGTTGTTTATAGATGTACATCTCAAGAGTTTGTCGACAAAAATGAAATGAAGGATTCATCTTAGACTTAATTTATTATATATATTATGCCAATTTCTAACAAAATTAGTTACACTTTTGTTCCCTTATAAGTTACAAGTCACTTTTAAATAATATTTGTGATTTATTTTGTCTTTATATATTGAAATAATATTTAAATTGAAGTCTATTTACATTTTAGTTAATTATATTTTTACATCAAACAAAATATATGAAACAAAATTAAATTCTATCTCATAAAGTTAATAAATTGCAAATATAATAATGAACTTGACATTGGCACAAACGAAGAATGAGTCGAAATATTTTTAATATTTATACAATTTTCAAGTTGTTAACATGGTTTAAAAAATTAAAAGTTTTGAGGGGTTATTAATTTTAGTATGATAATTGATAAATAATGATGTTTAATTTATGGTTGGCAAAATTAATAAATTGATGAATTGAATTGGAATGGGACTTAAATTTGAAGATCGGTCTAATTTGGTCTTTTACAATCATATTAAATATTTGACAATATATTTCTTAAAAATCGGTCCTTATTTACCAAGTTTAATTATATGATAAGTTATCAAAAAAATTTAATTCGTGCTGATTATTCCTCCATTTAATGAAAAGATCACGGAGGAATTGTCATAAATAAATTTTTTTCAAAGAAATAAATCACTTCTTCCTCCAAAAGAGGTGGAAAACATGTTCTATGAATGGTTCTACAAATTAACATAAGTTTAATATATTTCATTAAAATAATATTGGTATTAATATTAAAATACGTTCAGGAAGAAAAAGGTCAGATCCGGCCTAACTTATTGGCTGTCACGGCCTGTCCCTACTGCAATTTGGTGAAGCTACATCAGCATGGATGGAATTGACAACAAATGAGGCAAACGGAAGAGCAAGTGACGTCGTTTTTGGTGCGGCTTCGTGTATTGAAATAGCCAGGGAGATCCGACCCCCAGCCTCATTTAAGTCATCATCAACCCTCAAGATTTGCTCTCTCTCCCACGCTGCTCACGCAAAATTCACCTTATACCTGCTTGCTGCTTCGGATTTGCTTCAAAATATGCAGGCGAGTGATCGGTTTAATATAAACT
This sequence comes from Erythroxylum panamense, assembly GCA_027123425.1. Classification (NCBI taxonomy): domain Eukaryota; kingdom Viridiplantae; phylum Streptophyta; class Magnoliopsida; order Malpighiales; family Erythroxylaceae; genus Erythroxylum; species Erythroxylum panamense. The sequence goes on along the minus strand of JAOTIZ010000203.1, from coordinate 45,739,918 downwards.
CCCAGCTCGAGCACCTTCAGGCCAAGTATGTTGGGACTGGCCATGCCGACTTAAACAG
>JAOTIZ010000203.1:45726080-45739227 GCA_027123425.1 Erythroxylum panamense | reverse complement strand
TGCAGAAAATGCTTTTGCCTTGTGGTCTACCTCCTGATAGAGAGGATGATTGAGATTGATTATTAGGTTATCCGGTAGAAAATGTTAATCCTGCTTGTCGTTCTTGGATCTGCAATAATGTATTAATGGATGCTTGTAGGGAATAGAGATGGACAGTAAAGTAGCGTTGTTAACGTTTGTGCACATGTTAGTTTCTTTCTCTCGTACAAATGAACCACTATCCTGGCCATTGATCAGCGTCCCCTTCTGTCTGGACAACCAAGGTGGTTGTTTGGTTATGCAAACTGCATCATGATTGTGTTCCAGACATATCATTTACATGTTTATTCTATTACACTTACAATCTGGGGTCCTCATCAGTTGCAATTTATTCATAATTCTGGATGAACTATCTAGTTAGAGTTGCAAGGGCAATACTACATAAGGACTAATTCTCACTGATTGTTGAATAATGCACCTACCACAACCATAAGCATTAGTTAGTTTGTTTTATTTTCCTTTTTATTCATATGTCAGGCCTGATTTAGGCTTTTAAGTTTATCCCATCCTTTATGCATTCAGTACGATTGGTATCCTCATTCTTACCTTCTGGCCACGTAGGTAAAGTCTTGGATTATAGACTTTTGAGGCCTGTATGTCATATATTTAAGTAAACTATAATTCAAAGGCCAGAATCTCTGCCATTTTACAATAGCGCATTTATCAATAGTGATGTCTCTGTGAAACCTGTATCCGAGCAAAGGATTACCCTACTTGTAGCTTAATTTAGATCACTTTGCAAAACCCAGTAGATTGGATCTGTGATAAAAATATTGCTGTACTTTACTGGGTCATTCAATTTACTCTCTGAATCGCATCTTCTCGATCAAAACCCAACAGCTTATCTACCACTCCATATTTCTTCTTTGTAACTAGCCGTTGATACCCCATCAGCACGACATGCCAGAACTTAGCTTCTTTTTTTCCTAAAATGACGGATTGTTCTCAAGTCACTTCATCCATGTGATAATTTTTATTGTGGTTTTCTGTTTCATAAAACATCCTTACGTCACCTATTCTTCTATATATTTGTTCTTTAATGTTCATGCATCTGTTAATTTTCTTTCTTTCTGTAGTAATTTTTGGTTCTTTATATCCATCCTTTTGTTTTTTTTTTGGTTTATGTTTACATTTTCTACATTGTGTTTCCTTTTGGTCATATTTATATTTGCATAATATCTTTTTTTGGCATATATCTTAACTCTCGTTGAGATAACTCACGTTAAAGTTAAAGAGTGCATTATCACCATCGATTTATTATTTTAGGATTATCGTATTATTTTAGTAAATTAATGGATTGAATTTTGCTTATTATAAAATATATTCTATAAATTTATTCAATTCTAATTTTATTTAAAATTTTCAAATGTTAAAAATTAATAAATCAATTGACCTGAAATATATTCGTAGAATTTAGTAATTTTAGCATGGAATTGATAAGCAAAACGAGTGATCCTTTGAGCTTGAAACAGACTTTTGTGTAGTGCAGATGAACATAAGCGACGTGTGCAGTTCTCTTCCATCATTTATGGACTAGGCTTTGCTTTAACCCCCCCAATGTCAGGATCTGAAAACAAATGTACCTTTTCAGAACCAAACAAGTTGACGCCATGAGAGACCAACCGTGTGGCCTAATCTGGTTTGTTTTCAGTTTACGAATAAAGGAAAGGTGTAGAGCTCGAGTTGGATTCTCTCGCGGTGCATCTTCTCCTCTCAGTTGCGGATTGTCGTTCTCAAGCACTCAACCTCATTGTCTTGGGAGTTCATAAGCTTCTCATTAAGAATTGGACTGTTGCACATCAGCACGTTTATCAAGAAAATAACAGATGTGCAGATTGACTTGCTACTCATGCAGATCCTAATTCAGTCGGTCTCACAGTTTTTGATATCACCCCTGTCGGGTGCCAACGCCTCTTATACGAGGACCTTTCAGGGACTTGTTTCTCCCGTCTCGTCATGTAATTTATATTATTTCCTTTTCCCTTCATACAAATAAAAGAAAAAGAAAAGGTGAATTCAAGCTTCATCCTTTGCTTTTGAAACAGGAACATCCGATCCACCCACCCAAAATTTAATAATATCTTGTGTTATTATCAATATTATCTTCTTAACAAAAGAAGGTAAGAGTTGGAAGTTAAAGTTTAGTTAGAATTTTTAAAATTTGAAGTCAACTTATGTTTTAATAAATTGAGTTAAAAGTTAGTTACTTATGATGTTTTGAAATTTTTATGAAAAAATAATATCGTTTTAACGTAATTATTTAAAATATTATAATTTTCTTGTTTGATTTGAATTTTGATTTTTTGTATTTAATTGATAGATATGAGTAAAGAACTGTTAAATTTTATAAAAAATTTATAAAAAATAACCAACACTTGATGAGTAAGAATCCAAAAAAGTTATATTCTTGTGCAGAGATATTGGAGAAACTAAGTAGCCGTCTAGGATTTTTATGGTGAGAAAATATGCGGACTAGAAAATGCCAGCTTCTTCAGGTCAGCCCCACAATTCTCTCGTCATTATCAATTTATTACACCTGTTTCACAACTCCATTGATTGTCTGTTCTTCAACTTTATTTGGATTGGACACTCGCAATTCAGAACAGCCATTTGATGATCCAACGTCTCACAAATACCAAAGGTCTTGTCATCTGTTTTTCATTAGCGTGTGATTCCAATTTGTAATCCTCTCCAGAAGTTCAAGTTCTCCTGTATTCTCTAAAACAGAGGATACACTTGTTTCCAAGGATGGATTTCGCAACACACACCTTAACTTGAAAATTTTGAATAATTTTTTAATTTAATTTAATTCAAAAAAGTGAATATGCATTGTCACGAGTATAAACAGTAGTTGGTTTAGCAAAAGTCAAAGCTGGAAATGAAGTTAGATGTGGAAATGAAATGGTTCACTTGTCTTCACCATTATCATTATTTTGTATCTTCCGCCACCAAACTAAAGGACAAAGGGGAACCAATCAAGACTAAACACGTTCTTTTGCCCCCAAATCATTTAAGTGTATTTATAGATTTGGCAACCCTTTTTATTTGTTATTTTTAAATTATTAAAATTGAGTTGGTAAGGTGAGTTGGTAAAGGGCTCTCCTGGTTTATGTGAGGTCGTAGGTTCGAATCTCCCCTCATATATGCAGCTGTTTAAAACTTAGAATCAGAGCTTTGCTTCTTACAAGGGACTTACCCGACTGGAGCGGGGATTAGTCTAAATGTAGATGATTTAAAGGTGTCTTCCTATATTTAGGACTCTCTTAAGACGTAACCAAAAAAAATTGATAATAATTTTTAATTAACATTCACTTTTTTTTGTTATTTTTTGACTTAAACAATTTAGTTTAAAAAACAAAATAGACGTAGAAAAAGACAATCTTATCCAATAAATAATTAATATTATCTTCTTTTATATATTTTACTCTCTTTTTTTAATATATATATTATCTTCTTTTATATATTTTACTCTCTTTTTTTAATATATATTTCGTTTTATCAATGTCATATCATCCCTTCCTCTCTTCTCTCTTTTCACACTCTACTCTGTGTGTCACTATTTCTCCAACTTTTCCCAGAAAATTCTCTCACTGCCAGACCTTTCCTCAGATCGCTAATTCTTGCCGAGAATATCTTCACTTATTAGATACTCTCCGTTAATCTTTTTTTGTTTTTTTCTTTTCACTCTCCAAACGCCAACAAAAGTTCGGTGTTTTCTTAACCACTCCATTTAGTTAATACCCTTTTTATGATTATCCAGGCAGTTCCATGATTGTCAACCCCTTGTTTTACTTCCACCATTAATGGGTTTTGCTTAAAATTTTTCATCAATCCCCCCTTTGATTTGCTTCTACTTCCTTCTATTGGCCCAAAAATATTAGGTAAAATTAACCTTTTTCTGGGTTCTTTTTTCCTTTCTTTCGGATTATCTGATCACTGAACTTCATTAGGTGGTGATTTTAATGGATCTGAGAGTTTTTACGTTTTCTGTTACTTCTGGCTCACTGTGATTGATGATTTAGATAACTAGAGCATAGTTAAACTGAAGCAGTGTAACTTGTAAGGAGTTAATCGGGATTGTTATATATAAAATGGATCATGTCATTGGTGGCAAGTTTAAGCTGGGTCGCAAGATCGGTAGCGGATCCTTTGGTGAACTTTACTTGGGTATGTCTTTGAGGTTCAGGGTTTGTTTGATTCACTTGCACTATTGAGTCTTCTCATCAATTGTTCTCCTTTTCCATTTAGCTTTCTGAAGTTCCAGAGTTCTCATTACTTTTGAGTGATTTTTTTCAGGTATTAATGTACAGAATGGAGAAGAAGTTGCTATTAAGTTGGTATGTGTTAAATTGTTGGCATCTGCTTCTTTAATCCTATTCTTCTAAAAGATTATATGTAGAACCATATTTTTTTCAATGTGGATGGCCGTGTTGTATGATTTTGGGATGTGCATGGGCCTGGCGATCATATATGTATCTGTGTAACAGGAAATAAACTCCAACTTTATGAAATTTTTCTTTTTAATTGTGGATGAAATTTAGCTGCTATTATAACTATAATTTGTTTAATGTATTTGGTTGTAGTGTGAATTCACATGAAAGATTATATGTCTCCCTAACTAGGAAGTGTGATTGAGGCGACAGCTGATCATGAGATTGGCAACAGATATAAGATTTTTGATGATTTCCTATAAATACTTACCCCACTTCAACTAGTTTTTCTGGTCTAGATGGAGTTCACATGTCTGTTACACTTTTCTCTTGGGTTGGGGGCTTGGAAATTTTTAGTATTCTCATTATAGTGTAGTGGAGTGTCTTTGCGTTTTTTTCCTCCTCTGAGATATATTCTACTGACTTCTTCAGGAATCTGTGAAGACCAAGCACCCTCAACTTCATTATGAGTCAAAGCTTTACATGCTTCTTCAAGGAGGAAGTGAGTTCTTGCTTATTACGCTTTTTATGTTTTTAGTTATGGTATATTTTATAGGACTTAATATATTAACCATTTTCTGTTTGCTTCTTTCAACCTTATGAAGCGGGTATTCCCCATCTCAAATGGTTTGGAGTTGAAGGTGATTACAATGTCATGGTTATTGACCTTCTCGGACCAAGCTTAGAAGATTTATTCAATTATTGCAACCGTAAATTTTCCTTGAAAACAGTGTTGATGCTTGCTGATCAAATGGTAAGTAGGTCTTTCTTTGTATAGGGATTTGGTTGGTTGGATAGTTTGGTAATGCTAAGGGGGCTTTGTTGTGCTAAATATCTTGTATGCCTGTACTCCTGCGCTTGCTTTCTCCTGTAGATAAACAGAATAGAATACATGCATTCACGTGGTTTTCTTCACCGGGATATTAAGCCAGACAACTTTTTGATGGGGCTTGGCCGCAAAGCTAATCAGGTACTTTTTTGAGGGTGTTTTGTGAATTTATCTCTTATCATCTGGTTTTATTAAGTTGAACATTCATTTTGACATCTATTTCAAATTTTGTGTTTTGGAAGTGTTCATCTGAAATTAACACCTAGTGGTCAGTTGTGATGGTTGTCATCTTTTATGCCAGTCGTGAAAAGTGATAAGTTCATCAATAGTAAAGGGTGTGAATTGAGTGTATATTGCAGAGATTTGTAAGGGAGGGTCTTGAAAATAAAGGAGAATCACATACTAACAAATTACTTAATGTATATTAGACAATGTTGGACCATACATACTTGCTACTTAACAAGATCAATGCTTCAGAATGCATTTCTGATGTTGAAACAGTTCTTCTAATCCTGGTGCAAAGTCTTCTAGTCTTTCATCCAAAATTACCATGACTAAGCTTCTGACTTTCCTCTATCTCCACGCAGTTGTTAGTTGGGAAAAGTTTTGTGCAATCTAATCTAGAATCTCTTTCTGTACTTGGCCCAGTAATGATTAGTGCCCTTGAAGTTATTGGAAGCATTTTATAGTATGTGTTTGTGTTTGATACGTAAGTCAGTCAAAATGCAAACTTTTATCTAGTTTGCTATATTACATATCTTAGCAGAAAACTGACTGCTGCAGTGGGGCATTTTCCGCCAAGACCTTGATCCAGATCTCCACTACAACTATTTGTGAGAATGAATGATTATTGCTAGCAGTCAGTTAGACCATTACTAGTTCTGGTAGAAATTTCCAATCACAAGTAGACCTATTTTTAGTTACTGTCTACACTTGTGAAAGCCGCTTTTGATGGTTCCAGTTCAAGATATAACTTTCAACCTGAATCAGAACGATGATTGCATTGTTTTATTCTATCTGCTGATTTCATGTCCAATTCAAAACATGGAAATATTGGATAATGCAAGTCTGTTTGTTGTTCCACCCAAACAAGAAAAAATGATGTATTAACCATGATTTTAATACATGGGAGCCCATGAGCTGTTGGTTTTCTATGCTACTTAATAGGTTCCAGGGCTTCCCTCCTTGAATTGCACCCCTCTGTATTCTCAACTGCAGGATTTGAACCAGATTCTGGGAAGGAATATCCAGTCAACCATCCCCATGAACAAATTACATTAGTTAACTATGTTATTTATTGTGCAGTCGTGTACTATGTTGTTTCTTGTACAATTGTTAGACAAACAGTGAGCCTGGGTTATACTGCATTCTGGTGCCATTATGAAAATAAGATTTGTGTTCTGGTGAAAACCCATGAGTGTTAAAGGAGTAGGGATTTGAGTTTCAACTGTGGAATACGATGAACATGGCATTTTTTAATAAGATATTTTATCTAATAAACATCACACTAAGTAGAAGAAATGGAAGCTAAAATTGTGTGAAAGTGGCTCATCACAAAGTCTTGGATCTTCAAAAGCCAATTATAAATTATGTTTCAATCTATACTCTGTGCAAGTATTAGTGACTTCTGCTGATGATTTTTAGATGTTTATTTAAGATTTAAAATTTCAAATGGGGCATGAGGGATTTTATTTTTTGGTTAGGCTGTCATTTTCTGAGGATCAACTGAGATTTTGCTAGTTGTGTTAATATATAATCTTGTATTGCAACTGATTAATTTTTTTGTTCTCTTTTTTCCATAACCACAGGTTTACATAATTGATTATGGCCTTGCAAAAAAGTACAGGGATCTTCAAACTCACAAACATATACCATATAGGTAAGAGTTAGGCTTTATATTAGTTGTGCTATTTAAAGGACTCTTTGCGCTTTCTGGCCTTCTAGCGTAACGACGTTGACTTTAATGGTGCTACTTTGAGTTGTACAGTGGATCCTTGTGCAGTGATGAGTCCTCTTTCTCCCTTCCCCACCACCCCAGGGAAAAAAAAAAAACCCAACCATATGCATTTCTTATTTTGTTTAGATTACGTAGTTGCATAGTTGTTGGTTTGGGACTTGTTCAAATAGAAATATGGAATCTTGGATCAGTTTCTATCGCTGGTGGTAGAAAATCGTAAGTATAATTTTAGTGTACTGAGATTGTTAGGTTGTTAGAATCAGCATCAATGAGAACCTCAAAAGCTCAGAACTCTATGCAAAGGAATTTAAAGCTACATTTAAACTTTGCACAGAACCAAGCGACAACTCGTGAGGACATATATTGCCCATGTTTGTTGGGGTGCCTTTTATCATTTACGTGTTCACTCTCTTGGTATGAATTTGCAACATTGAATGTCTTGTGCTCTAGAAAGGGAACTGTGACTTGCTTAGTGTTGCTAAGTCAACTTTTAAGTTACTTGAAAAGGTCCGATACCTGGATGCATAATTTCTTGGACTTATGATTCCATAACCATCGTCTTTGTGATAAATTCATGTGGGTTGCAATGATGTTCCTTCTGCTTTGGAAAAAACTTGTTCTGTTTTCTTTTATTGATTCACGTCAGGATTGTCTCACAGGGAAAACAAGAATCTCACTGGCACAGCTCGCTATGCAAGTACTAATACTCATCTTGGAATTGGTGAGCAAGCATAAATGTGGCCACAAAAAAGAACTTTAATTTTTTTCTAGTCCTTGTTAAGTTCAATCCGGCTTATATTGTAATCTAATCTGATCTGTGTACCGTCTTATTTCCAGAGCAAAGCAGGAGAGATGATCTGGAATCTCTTGGTTATGTGCTGATGTATTTTCTGAGGGGAAGGTTATACTTACTAACCTGCTTCACTCATTCTATTGAAGCTTAATAACATTTTAAGTTGTTGATTTGGTGGTTTGCTGTTTCAGCCTTCCTTGGCAGGGCCTGAAAGCAGGTACTAAAAAACAGAAATATGACAAGATCAGTGAAAAGAAGATGCTTACTCCAGCAGAGGTACTATAACTAGATTATGCTAGTAACTTATGTCAAGAAACTTGAATTGTGTATAATGAAAATTATACTGATCAAGATTAAAAGAAATTTTATTTTCCCAAGTATATGGTTTGTTATGTGTCTATGAAGTCTTAATTAGTGATCATTTCCAGCTACTTTGCAAGAACTATCCCTCAGAGTTCACCTCTTATTTCCACTATTGCCGTTCGTTGCGGTTTGAGGATAAGCCAGATTATTCGTACCTGAAGAGACTCTTCCGAGACTTATTTATTCGTGAAGGTTAACTTGATGCTTGAAACAGTGTTTCATGTTCCATTCCTTACAAGTTTAAATGGACTGGAGTTGTTCAAACTTAACGTAGTCCATAGTTAAAAGAGTCTGATAAGGCTTTAACAATTTTAATCGGTGCAGGGTATCAGTTTGACTACGTATTTGATTGGACTGTTCTGAAGTACCCACAGATTGGTTCAAGTTCTCGAACACGAGTTAGTTCTTAGTTCTTATTAATTCTTGATCTTCAGTTTTGTAGAAGTAGTTCACATTCTTGTGGTTTGTTTAGTTGTTCAAGTGTTTCTATAACTTTGCAGCAGCCAAGTGGTAGACCTACTGGAAACCCAGGGCCATCTGTTGACAGAGTTGATCGGCCTTCAGGTTTGTTTATGCTGTAAAAATTGAAAGCAAGTCAACATTAAAAGGATTTGGTGATAGATATAGTTCTTTTTTATCCTTCGTTTAAACATTAACATCAAAAATTCTTTATTGAAATTGGACAGTAACTCATTTATATTTTCATCATGTGGCATAATCATATATATCTTGTCTAGTGGTGTTAGATGCAAATGTTTTCATTTCATTTCTTTTACTAGTTTGAAGATTAACAAGTTTAGTGTAATTCTTTGTTAAAATTGGATAATAACTCGTTTATCTTTTCATAATATGACACCTCATATATCTTGTGTAGTGGGCCAGGAGGTCAGAGAGAGATTCTCAGGAGCGGTTGAGGCATTTGCTCGCAGGAATACCACTGGGCACACATCGCACCTTGATCACTCACGGCATCGCTCTTCTGATGATATTCCATCGTCTAAAGATGTGGTGGGTAGAGCTAGAATCTATACAGTTTCATGTACGTTATCCGTGTGTTTTTAATAAGTTTAGAAGACTGTTTGCATGCATTGTCTTCTATAATCATTTTCTGATCTCTTTGTTTTGTGATTTATTGTGCTCGACACTTAAAAAGCAACCTTTTTCCTCTGCAGCATCTTGACACAGAAAGACCCCGTTCATCATCTCGAAACGGAAACACTTCAAAGAGGGCTGTGATATCAAACAGCCGACCAAGCTCATCTGGTGAGCCCAGTGAGAATAGGTCAAACTGTTTGCTCTCAAGCAGTGGTCGCTTTTCTACAACCCAAAGGATTCAACCTGGACTGGAGTCTAAATCATCATCCTTCAGTCGTGCAACCACCAGTAGAGTTGGTCGCAATGATGCCTTCAGGAGCTTTGAGCTTCTGTCCATTGGCACGGGAAAGAGGAAATAGGGGATCCCATCTGACCTGTATGGTGGATTTGCTTGTTCAACGGGGTCAAGAAGACGTCTTCATCCTTGCGTAGTTTCTGTGAAAACCTCAGGAGAGTAATGATGCGTGTTAGAAGTTACTACTTTGTATTCTAGGGCCAATATTCTCGGGTACCATTCGCACAGAAGAGCTTGTTGTAGGACTCCGCATATATGCCTACCATGGATTCTTGCTACAATGGCCTGATGGTCTCCGTTCAAGAAGGTGGTGACCATTTCGTGTTAGGGAACTGTCTATATATTTGAGACACTTTGTAGCAGTAATAAATTACTGCTTATAATTTTTGAGAAAATAATACTCATGAGCATTGGACCGCTGTTCGTTACATTGTTCTCATTTACTACTTCCCATCAGAATTGATAACTTGGAGATCGTTGTTTTAATGGTCTTAATGTTCTTCATAATTAATATTAACAAGAAAATTATAATATAGTACAAATAAGTCATTAGACAATAATTGACTTATCCTTTTTCATGTTAGTATTTTATTTTAGAAGTTTTTTAAAAAAGTTAGTTGACTTTAGTTGTTATTTAAAAAAGAATTTTTTGGAAAGAGTTTCGCTTGTCTATTTGGTAACATAAAAATAAAATGTATAATTTTAATTATATTTTATTTTATAATAAAAATTATTTAGGTTTATAAAAATTATTAAAGTATATTAAATAATATTCAAAATATAATATATAATTTTAAACCATATGAAACATATATGAAAATATATTTAACTAAATCTTTATATAAATTATATCGTAAATAAAACTAATATCAAAAATAAATATTAAAACATATAAAAAAAGTCAAATATTATTATATAAATATTAAAAATAAATATTAAAACATATAAAAAAAGTCAAATAATATTATATAAATCTTAAAATAAACATAAAGATGAATTTGTAAGTATTGTGAAAATTATGTGTTAAAACTTAAGGACAAAAGGGGCTAAAAAATGACTCATTAATTAATATGAAAAATCTACCTGAAAATGTATTTTTTTATAAACTCTAAATTTAGGTTTCTTAAAAAGCTGTAATTTGGCTGCTAAAAAAGTCATATCTATTAAAAAAGTATTTTTTATTTTACAGTCAAATATTTATTTTTTAAAAAAAGACTTTTATGGTGAAAAAATACTTATTAACTTCCGAAAAGTTCATCCCAACAGACACTTATTTATACATTTGGTCAAAAATAATTGAGTAATTATAACTACCAACCAGAGGTATTGGCTACACTGTCACCAAGTTTTTTTTTTTTTTGGTGAATGTTAATTCTAAAAATTAAGTTATAAATGCTAAAATATTATAGAACAATTCGAATTTTTTATAAAAATTTCAAAGACATTTTTTTCCAAAAAAAACTCCTAAATGAGTGATATATAATTCTACCAACTTTAACTTTTAGTTACTATTTTTTAATAACTTAACTTTAAAATGAGACCAAACATAAAATTTAATTGAAATTAACAGAAAAAACTTAATTTAATTTAAATTTTGAGCGGACCAACCAAATCTTAGTTTTCGTAGATTAATAATAGAGCTTTGTTACCTCTATAATTCAAATTCCATAATAACAAAGCATTTATTATCTTTCATTTAAAACTTAAAAAATTTAATTGTCATTAATTATGCAAATCTACATTAAAAATGATTTCAAAGCTAATTGGACGAAACCTCTATCTTTCATTAAATTCACGCACTTACCTATATAATGCCAAGCACAGGTTCCATGATATATTCTGTATCACATCATTTTCTTTTACAGGTGAATACTATCGTCATCATCTCGTGGTATGGCAGGATTTGGTTGGAATTCAAGTCTTGGAAACACTATTAGCTCGAACAGCAATCGGTTTCCATCAACTCCAATTGCTTGCCGAATATGTGACGACGTGTTTACGAGCGTTTCAGCACTCATAACTCATGTTGAAGCTCACATCCTATGTAATACCAAGCAACATGAGCCAAACATTAACCAGCCTCTCCAAATCCAAGGACACTCGTCTGTGAATCCTATCCATCCATCTTCTTCTCCAACTCCTCCACCAGAACCCGATCACCCTTTAAGCCAAAACATTGGCATCTTTAATACTGCCGTGCCAAACTATGTTATTGCAAAAGATTATAGCAAGATTCATCTTGCGACTGGAGAAGCACATATTCCGACATCAATGGGAGAATCAGCAAGTGACGATAGCACTATGCCATTGCTTCAGAAGTTACAAAGGCATTATCCATACAAGATCGAGTTGAGGGAGATGGATAATGAGCACAAGAAGATGTGTGATTTGGACTTGACTTTGAGGCTCTAGGACTTGGAAAAATACCGTATTATTACGACTATAACTTGCTTTACTCATAGAATGTCCTCCGTTGATACAATTAATTAAAACTTAGAGTTCCAAAATTTACTCAGTTTAGGTCTTTTTATAGTTTTCTCAATACGTAAGCTCTCTTAACAGATTAGAGAAACGTAAGCTTACAATTAATCTAAGTAACTATAGAAGGCCTTAATCTTTATATAGCTTCCATATCGTATTTCTTCATCACAAGGGTGATATAGACTAAGTCCACACTAAAAGGATTTTATTTTCTATCCGGACTTTGACTCATTTGACTCATTAATTTAGATCAATTATTATGTCACTCTCTTATTCTTATTTGAATCAAAATTATGTAACTTAACCGATAATTTATTAAAAAAACTAAAATTATAATTAATAGTTGTTCACTTAATAGTAAAAAAACAGAAATATCCCTAAGGATAAAAATGTCTAACAAAATGATGATTCACCATTTTTTATTTTAAAATTAAACTTCGGATTGGACCAAGTTTATGTCACATAGATTAGTTAATCATGGCCTTTATATAAAGAAAAATATGAGAAACGAAAAATAAATTAGAAGATTTTTTATGATACAATTAGAATTTTATGACTTCATTACTACAATTAAAATTTTCAATTAATAATAATAAAATTAATTAATTGGAAATTTAATAAAATAAAAAAATCTCTGCATTTGAATTATTCTAATGAAATTTATTATCGCTAACCATATTTTTTATGACGTTATATTTGTTATAATGACTTTTTTATTAAGTGCTTATGGCCTGTTTGCTTCAAGGAATGGAATAGACATGGAATGGAATAGTTATTCTTAGGAATAGAAAAGATGAGGAATAAGATAGAATGAGTATTACTTTGTTTGGTTTAAAGAATGGAATAGATAAAGAATTTCTATTCC
>JAOTIZ010000203.1:45699601-45721602 GCA_027123425.1 Erythroxylum panamense | reverse complement strand
TATTAGCTGATAGTTGATTATATCAGCTGATTTGACTAGTTTATTACATTAGTTGTTTAGTAAAATTAGCTGTTTATGTGTAAAATAACATATAAGGACATGATTTAAAAAATAAGAGTATGATTAAATTTAAAAAATTAAATTAATTTCTAAAACATTCCTAGTAAAAGTAACTTGAAAAATAATTTTCAAATAATCAAAAACACCTTTTTAAATTTACTAGGAATTTAAAATTACTTAACTTCATTTAATTGGAATTAATTTTAAAAAAAACAAAAGCCTAATAAAACAATATGCCTATACCATTAATATACTGTAGTTTAATTTAACAAATAAAGCTGGAAGTTTTGGTCCTACCTTACTATTCTCGTCTCTTGCTTCCCACGTTTCTTTTTCTGGGTATAACCTCTAAGACTTCTCCTGCCTCTTGGGTTTATTGTCATTTTTTAAAACGTTGAATGCAAAACGCTGTTACTCCTTAGCTTGTTGAAAATTAATTGATTGGGTTAATCAGCTAACCCATTCAGCTGAATCACTAAACATAATAAATAGCCTTTTAACATAGTCAAATAAGCTAAAATGGTCAATCAACTAATGTTTAACTGATAAGTCATTCACCAAACAGGGCTTTACTCTCAACATTCGATTTGTTTAGTACAACTCAATCAAATGAAATTAACAATACTGGTAGGAAAAAATTAATATTCGTATTGAACTGTTTGTAAAATAAATAATACAAAATACTTGGGACACTTCTAAAGTTCTGTATAAAAAAGCTACTGAACGCATTTTTACTTGAAGCCTTCTAACAAATGATTCAATATATGCGCTTAAAAGTAAACTAAAAATGATCTTTTTATATAGGCTTACAAGAATTTATGTATAAGTAAGCTAATACATCCACTTTTCATTAGTATACTAAGTTTGAGAGGTTGATATTTCTTCAATTAATTTCTCTATGTTAATATGGAGCTAATTTTTTTAACTACTAAATCCTCTTTAGCGTACAGAAAATATGGTCTTGGAAGATTTCTACTACATTGCCACATCCCACCATCACTTTTCCACTCTTGAAGAACTGTTCCATTTTATAAGATAGTGCACCACTTTCTTTGCCCACTACTTTATATCATTCTCATATATGCTAACAGCTCAAACCACCTGTTCATGGATATTATTTGCTTTTGGTTGTTCCTTGAATCAAGATCCTCACGGTTCTGTTCTTCTCACACTCAAAAAACATGTCTATAAGAAAGAGGTATTTATACTCTTATAAGAGGTACTTAGTTCTCCTCTCTAACCAATGTGGGATCTCAGATGTAGCACCAATTGCCTCCCCTTAGGTTGATAAGTTGATTGATGAATCTTTAGTTAGTCATCTCAAACCATCTTTGTACACAGTCTATCTAAACATGTTTTTTATATTGCTCTATAACCTAAATTAACAATGCCATTATACAATATAAATTGCAAATTTACATATCTTCGAGCCTTCTCATCAAAATTAAGTGCCTTTATGCACCCTCAAACTTAACATGACGTAGTTGCATCGGTCATTTTCTATCTCAATTTTAAATCTTACTTCTCGTTAAAAAAATTCACAAATATGTACCAATGCTTGCCAAGACTTACCTACTCTTGAGTTTTCATCTACATTATCCATTTACCTTGCCTACTCGCAAGTTTTTACTTTATACTTTTGACAACATGTTATCTTCTCGTTAACCCTAGTGCTAACCATAGGTTAAAATGTATTAACACTAGGAATGGCAAATAAATCCTAACCTGGTCTAGCCCTAAGTCAATGAACTTAGCCCGAGTCAACCGAGCTTCGACTAGGCTTGGGCTTCACAACCTAATCCATTCCTAAGCTATATATATTAATTAAGTCTAAGGTTATGAAGTGCTCCTTCTCTTCTCTACTTTGAGAATTTTATTTTCTTTGTCCTACTAAACTTCTTTTTTTTCTTCTCTTCTTTAATTATTAATGCTCCAACAACTCAATAATAACTTCTATCCTTTTTAGAAATCCATCATTTAATATTAAGATAGTAGTCACAATCTAGAATTAAGCAATAAAAACTCATGAAAACTAGCAATTTTGATAAACTCTTACTCTTTGTTATGGTAGAATTTAATTTTCTTCATTCACTTGGTTCGTCTAGATTTTTAATATTGGTCATTTATAGGCTTCTTCTCGACTTCTCCTCTATTAATGGTTTTTTCTATGATTCTGTCAATCCTAAATGCATATCTTAAGTATAACTAGGTGGTGTGAAACTAGAAGATCAAAATTGAATAGCTTAATCCCCTTATGTTATTATTATAGGTAAGATATTATCAGTAGGACTGGGCATTAAACCTAGTATATTATTTAATCTTCTTTTTTTATTGGGACTAGCAGGGTCGTAAAAATCTAGGTCAAGAGGCGATCAAAAAGGACATAATCCATACGGTTCGATGTGATGAGTTAGGTTAGGCATGTTTGGTTTGGTACATCAGTAACTAGGCATTCTACCTTCGAACAAGTTTTGGACCACTCGAATTTTGATCGAGTCGTAACTCAAATTACCTATAAAGCCTTCAGAAGAGTTTGACCATGCTCAGGCCTAGTTTGACCTAACTCATCGTCATGCCTAATCAACAATCACACAACCCCAATTTAGACTTAAGGGTTTAAAAAATAATTACATTATGTTTTTTCCTATTTTAACTAGAAATAAATACATTAGATTGCTAAACAAAGCGATAACGAATTATACAAATTATGTTAGTATTTGAAATTTGACATTTTGGTTAATTTAGTACCCAAATTTTTAGTGTAACTTACATATGAATTTCTAAAGGGATAATATATTCAAAGGTGTCTAAATATTTCATTTTAGTGCTAAACTTTTTAAATTTTCAATCATTGACTAACCTTTTAAAATTTGCATAAATCGTATCAAAATGTTATTTTTGATAATGTGGCATATTCATTAAATACCACGTAGATGTTCATCTATTAGCTACACTAACAAAAACTAATATTTTGAACCGAATTATAAAGTTTTTAAAAGAATGATCACTCAATTAAAAAAATTTGAAAATTAGACATTGAATTGTAAAAAAAATATCAAAAGGTTTAGCACTTTAGGATTGGTTACCCAATTTTTAAATAAAATAACCAAGATTAATATGTACATATAAAGACACAAATTAGCTAAATAAAATTACCACCATTAATAGGTACATATAGAGACACAAAATAACTAAAAACAATTATATATTCAATTAAAAAATGAAAACTTTACTTAATCAAAAAATATCAAAGTTCAAACGCTTATAAAATTATTGTCTCTTCTTAGTTCTTATAAATATTTTATGTCGAAAACTTTTTAAATATTTCAAGTTTCTATTTTTCTTACATTTATGATAATTATTTCCCCAAATAATTTTTAATATTTTAATTTTAATTGATTCATTTTTATGACGTGACCTAAAATTTCATTTAATTTTTATTTAAATAATTCTACCATAATCCAAATTTAGTTATTTTTTATTTCTTTAAGATTTATTTTCTATTACTATATAACCACACAATATTTATTATGGTTTTATAATCAACTTGGATAAAAAATAGAATTTAATTTAATAACCAACCAAACTTCCAAGTTAACTTTATTTGAATTCTTAAACAATGTTCAACATTAGTAGTTTTTTTTCCACAACCTTTTAAAATGTTAATGGCTTAAGTGTAAATATTAAAAAAAATAAAAACTTGAAGGTATCATCTTAAAACATTTAAGAGGTAAACTATGATTATTTTATATGAACTTTATCAATAAGCACAACTACGGTGATTGGCTTATATGATCTTATTAGTTACTACTACTTAATGTTTCATATACATAAAATAAAGGATTAAATATAATAAACTCTTAGGTGAAGCTACACCAGAATTGGAAAATCAATTAGAGAAAACATGATAATCAGCTTTAGTTGGAAATGAATAGCTGCAATTTGATAAAAAAGGACGTTTCTTTTGCAAGGATATGAACAAGATTAAGGGAAAAATGGAAGATTAAACATGAAAATGCGCCCAGACAGAACTCAGAAAGAACGTGTCGGTCATGAGTTGATATGTTCCATAGAACAAAATGTATGTTCCTGACATCCACTTGCGAGCATCATAGATCATAGCCATGCACTTAAAGATAAATAAACTGGATCGTAATATAACAAACTCCATCTAAACTAGTTAATAAGATAAATGCTCCTGCTCAACTTGCCCATTAGTAGCGAGTATGGTACTATCCAGAAAAAGTGAAAAACCATGACCACGAGACATGTTCTTCTGTTTGTCTACATCTTTTTTTGAGAAAGTGAGAAAAGTGATGTTACCTCACAAAGATTCGACTCCATCTAAAGTTTTAATCCACTGTTTCAAATTATGCAACAAACCCAAAGTTCAACGGAAAGAAATCTTAAATACAACACCAGTAAAACAACCCAATAAGTAAAACTTGCAAAAGACAGCCTACTAGATAATTCGTCATGTAAAAAGCATTTGCTTGAACTGTCCTAAAGAACAACTCAACAAAATTGGAATTTGAAATCAAAAGCTCATGCTGCAGTCTCCTTCTTAAGCTTTGCAAGCTCTTGCCTTATCAATCCACCCCTCTGCAAATGCAAAGATACAAGACATATTAGCTTTAATCAAAGGGCCTAACAATAAAGAATCAAGTGAATAAGATTTGACGGCCAAGTACAAGGGTGGCAACTAAAAAGACTAAAAAAGTGTGTACTATGACCAACCTTGATCTTTGCCAGCATCAGCTTGAACCTATCAAAATCATTGAGAGCTGCCCGTCTCTTCCTAACAATGAGTTTTCTTCCCCAAGAGCTATTCTCCCACTTGTTCTTAACATCTTCCATTTCAAAAATACATAGTACAATAAATTAAATTAATTTGCAAACATCCAAAATATGACATATAATTCTGATAAGGCAAAGTAAAACCTACCAGCCTTCTCCATTGCTTCAATGAGGTTCTTTTTCTTGGGAACCCTGTTGATTTCA
This sequence comes from Erythroxylum panamense, assembly GCA_027123425.1. NCBI lineage: Eukaryota > Viridiplantae > Streptophyta > Magnoliopsida > Malpighiales > Erythroxylaceae > Erythroxylum > Erythroxylum panamense. The sequence continues at coordinate 45,716,541 of JAOTIZ010000203.1, read as the reverse complement.
ATCTTGATATCAGTAAGTGAAAGCCTCTTCAAGTTCATCTGACTCCTCACCATATCAGGGGCATCAACCAAAGCCTGTTGCATCAAGAGAAGGAAACTCACAGAGTTTAATGGACTTCAGACTACAAACATATAATTCAAAAATCATCATCAGAAGTTTATGTAAGTCCATAAATGTTATGCCCAAAGAAATGCAGACACACGAGAACATCAAGAACACTGATTCGCCGTAAACTAAAAGAACAGAAAAAGAATAAACAACATCTGAAGCCTGTCATGATTTTAATAGAAAACATAATCATCATAAACAACCACTATCTCCTTCTGAATCGATCGAAAACGATAATCTCATCTGTACATTTTAGCATTAAAAAAAGAAAAATAAAAAATTACAAAATTGAAGTAAGAGAGGAAAAAGAAGAGTACTCTGTTCTGGTCGAGGACATCGACGATAACAACGAGTTTGCCGTAGTCCTTGCCGTAGTTGACGAGAGCCACCCTTCCAATCTCCACGTATCTCTTGAAAGGCTATAACAACATTAACACAAATCAACATTTCAGCGCAACAATCACTAGGGAAATTAACAAGAGACCATTGAGATTCAATACAGAGATAGAGAAAATCACCATCTTGGCGTCGTAGGTGCAAGAGAGCAGACGAACGAATGAGATCCTAGGGTTTATGCTATATATATATATACAAATACCGGCATGGGCTTGGCACTGCTGATACTGGGCCGGACTGTCGGTGATTAGGCAGTTGGACCGATTGTGTTACCACCATCTCTTTAAATAATAATACTAATTGATAACCTGAAATTCTTAAATAACTCAAAAGATGCCGGCCGGTAAGAACAGGAGTTACCAGTTACCGATAACTGACACACTCGTGTTCTGTTTCATTTCGTAACGGACATCACAACTACTGTAACTGTACATATTTTGAAAGCAAAAACGAATCGTAAATTAAATTAAAATGTGTTAAAGAGTAGAATTAGAATCCCAGACTTCTCCACTATTCGTAAAAACCAAAAAGAGGTTCCCAGTTCCCACTCTCATCATCTTTTCCTCGTTTCGCTTTCCCACGACTACAAAGATCCCTCATTCATCATCTCCTCTCTGATAAAACAGATCTGATCGAGCAAAACCCATCTGGTAAGTTGTCTCCTCTCTCCTTTGCCCGGGCAATTGTGTTAGTTAATGTTTACTGGTTATGTAAGTTTGATAAATTTCGGTGTGAATTTTAAAGAGGAACATGGAAGGAACAGTGTTTACTCCATCGCTCGAAGGAATGAAGCACATCAAAACCGAAGAAGGCCACATGCTCACTAAACCTTTCTTGGATTGCTGCAAACTGATCTTGCCTGTTATTGGTATTTCTCTTCAATCGTTTTTTTCATTTATTGTCATTTTATTTGCTCTTCATGCTTTGATTGCAAATTTTCTTTAATTATTGGGGCTGACCCAATAATGATTAGAGAAGTTTGGAGCTGCTATGGCCCTCGTTAAAACCGACATCGGCGGTAACATTACGGTAAAGTCTTCATGCAAACAGATCTGTTTCTCTATGTGTTTGTGGTTTTTGCTTGTTGGTGCTGATTTGGGTTTTTTGGTTTTACTCTTATAGCGATTAGAAACCAAGTATTGGACCAATCCAACCAAATATAATCACTTATACACAATGGTTGAGGAGGAGGTACAAGCCAAAACGGCCAAATCTTCTTCTAGCTGTACCAATGGCCTTCTTTGGCTCACCAGGTCTGGTTTTCCTGTAAACCAATTGATTATACTCTTTTTAGTGTTTATGGATGAGGATTCCTTGTGGCTTGGGGACTAGAGCATCCCTTTTCTTATGATCAATGCTTTAATGTGACGCTAATCCTTACAAACTAATATTGGAGTTTAGGTTGGTGAAGAGTACTCCACAGGGTCTTTACTGGCTGTTAAAAGGATTATGAGTTACTATATACTCTTATAGATCTATCATATTTATGGATTCTTCAGGGCGATGGATTTCTTGGTGGAACTTTTCCGCCATTTGCTTGCACATCCAGATTGGACAATGTCACAAGCCTGTCAAGATTCCTACTCGAAAACATTGAAGAAATTCCACGGCTGGCTTGCTAGTTCAAGTTTTACTGTAATGTTTTTAATGCTATTTAATAGTATTTTGGAATTCAACCTTGTGAGACGTTTACTTTTAGCTGATTGGCTACAACTTAGCAGTTTTCATAAGTTATAGTTTTCCTCTTGGAGCTTGCTTAAAGATTGGTCTGGACAAATGTCTTCCTTCTTTGCACATTTTACTAATTTTATCTTTGAAGTTTACATTCAATTCTTTTCAATATATTCAGTCACTGGTAAAAAAAACTTTTGCTTTTGTTATGAAGATACTAATGCATTCATGATAAGGAACACTTTTATGTTCTTTAATCTGGAGTCTGGATTTGAGTCTTCTACAAGGATCCTGTCAGTGCAAATATATATTTCATGCAATGGGAGATATTTTTGCAGTTGTCTGTATATTGCTAAAATGTTGATTTTATGTGGTGAATTATGTTAGCACAAAATTTTCTCACTTTATATAAGTTGCTTTTTAAGACTTCATCTGATGGTGAGTTGCAGGTTGCCATGAAGCTTGCTCCAGATAGGAAGAAGTTCATGGAAGTGATTGCTGGCTCAGGTGATATTGGTGCTGATATGGAAAATTTTTGTTCAACCTTCTCTCCATTTCTTGAAGAGAATCACAAGTTCCTGGTAAGATTTTACAGAACGTCATGGCTTTGTTTGAGATTGTAGATATTATTGTAAGTGACCTTGAATTAGGTTCTTGTATAACGCCTTCAATGAAGACATTTTTTTAATAGTTAGGGGATGAAGACTATAAAATAGCAAGTTTAGCTGCCCTTCTTTCGCCTATTCTTTCTTTTGTTACATAATAGTTTGTGGTTTTCACCACTACTATTCTAAATTCGGTTAAATCACTGTCAACTACATTTGCCAAATATGAATTGGATTGTACTCCTCCAAATAAAAGAACAAAAACACTTAAATCAAGAACTTATGGGAGAGCTAAGGGGCAGGAAGTTTTAGTGTAGCCATGAGGGGTTTGGCTTGACGGTAGTAGTAACGTAAGAGTACCTTTCCATCCTGATAGATATATGGGGTGAGGGAGGGATATTTGCATATATTTCTGCTTTCGGATGAACCAGAAAGAGAGGTGAGTTTCAGTGTGGATATTCTTTTGTTCCCCATGCGGCCGTACACCTTGTAAATTTCTATTCGATGTCATTACGTTACACTCACCAATTATAATTTTTCATGCAGGCTAGTGTTGGCTTGGATGATATGAAAGCTTCATAGTTGATCATATCTTCATGATGCATGTTTTGATGTTTCTGCTACTTTTCCTAAATAGCATCCCACCTTTCATCAAATTTCACCGAGGAAGACTCATTGTGAGTGTGACTTGAGAATAATATTTTCTTTCACAAGAGTGGATTATTGGAACATTAACTCGGAAAGTTTAGTAGCTTATCGAATTTTCTAATATTTACTTAATATGCCGTGTAATGTAATTTATCCATGTTTAGTTGGAATAATCAACTCTCCAACTTATCAAGCTTACACTGGTTCTGAATCTTCAGGTTGTGTTATGCTTGCCATTTGTCTTCATTATTGATCATCACCAGACATTCGATTATTAGAAATGAATGCCTGATATAAGATAGATTCTGAAACGATTTCAGGTCCCTGTTGAAGAAAGTTGGGAAAATCTGGCACTATAAAATTTGAATCCCTAATGAATGAGATCTGCTAGCTATTTGAGTTAGGCCATAGCATTGAATGATTCCTTTGAAAAGGGATTGTAGCCTCCCATTATCATTTTGAAAAGGAGATTGTGAGAACAAATCAGTGTCAAGTGAAAAGAAGGTAAGAATAAATTTTCCTTTCATATAAGAAAATATAAAAAGTTGCACCAAAAACTTTTATTTCATAACAAATCAATGACAGTGGCAATAAATTGATGAAGTTCAAAACATGCAAGAAAAAAAGTGAAGAAAAGGAATATAATTATTTAATCAATAACTTGTAAAACCAGTTGAATACACTTGGAACTTTTTAGCGGTTTGATTTTTTTAATCTTTATATTATAAAATTATTATTTATTTTTATATAATATTATGATCTATAAATAAATAGAGAATTAGTTATATATTTTTTCAAATACTAGTTTTTTAATTATCATACAATTTTATTTTTTTCATCAATTTTATATTAAAATTCTTATATTTTAATATAACCCCAATTTGAGCTATAAATAATATGGCATAAAGACGTTGTGTAATTATTAAATAATATTATACATAGAAGTAAGTGATAGTTTTTAAAATATAAAAATTGAAATAAAACAAGACACTAAGAAAAGAATTGTGATGCTCTTTTGGGGAGTTTTTTTATAACCTGTAAGGAGACCTTTTTGTTAGGCAAGCAAAAGAAAACAAAGCTTTAAATAAATATACCTTAAAACAGATGAAGCACAATAATTTGAAGTTGAATCACCTCCAAATCTGGGGAGCTCAGATTGACCAAGAACAAAATGGAGGTGCAGGTGCTGTTTTCCAAATATAGCAACAGGAAATATTTAGGCAGAAAAGTAGGCAGGCAGGGCATGAGCATCTGCTAGTTTTGGTTACAATGCATAGGGAATTTTTTTAGATTTCCCATCTGACCTTCTTTTCTTGATTGCTCATTTCAACAAACAAACAGTCAAGAATTGTAAGAGTAAATTCCCCCAATTCAACTTCCACATACATGTGTTTTTCTTTCGATAGAGGCTGGAGGGATCAACATGAACCTGACAGGGAATGTTTGATCTGAGATTTAGCCTGTCATCATCTCCTTCTCTTATTTTTCTCCCAAGGTCTGCTTTTCAATTTCCTATACAAGGAAAAGCTGATAGGATCATGCAATCTTTCTTTTACCGTTACAGGTTTTTCTGTACATTTTTTGTTTTTTCCTGATTTGGAGGTTCAGAAGTGGCTTTCCAAAGTGCAGCAGCAGTTCTGGATAGGAAGGCTTTGGGGTGGAAGTAGCCTAATTTCTGCAAGATGTCAACAAAAGTGAAAGGTCTCTTTAAAGGTTTAAGATACTTCTCTCAAATATTTGGTAAGTACAAACTTAACCTTCTCAAAATACAAAAACAAAATGCCAACTGATTGACAACTAGAAGGAAAAAGAAAGAAAAAAAAATGACAGGAATCGGTCTTAGGTTGTTAAGTGATCAACTGCGGCTTTCCAATTTTGGCAGATGAAAAAGAACCAGAACTGCAAATTGGATTACCCACAGATGTGAAGCATGTTGCACACATTGGAATGGATGGTCCAGATGCAAGTAAGCCAAGTTGGGTATGTATCCATTCAATATCCTTTCTTTTCAATTTTCATTGCATCATCAGTGATTGATCCATCTTTCAGTTCTTCTTCTATATCTCAAGACATTCATGGTTTCTTCCCATGCAACATTCAGAAGAAAAGAGATGAAAGAATAAACTGGCGGGTACATGGGATAACCATAAAAATCACATTTGTTAACCATGTTTCTTAGCTGAATTGCAGATGAATGAGTTTCAATCTGAAATGTCAAGTGCACCTTTAAATTCCTTGGAAGAAGCCAACCGTTCAGCAAATCCCCATCCCGAAGGTCCACTTTGTTTCTTTTCCTTTTCGTTTCTTAATATGATATCTACACTTCACGTACATGGGGATTTGCTAGTGAACCATTGACTGTTGTTGGTCCTAATATAGATGCAAGCCAGCCTGACACTGGAAAGAAGAAGCACAGATCAAGGCGTCCAGCAAGCACAGGTGATGGCCCCTCTGATTCTCCAACTAAAACGAGCTCTGATGCACCAAGGCAGTCTAGGCGTCATCGTTCTTCAAACCATTCAATGGACTCCAAGAACGGGGATTCAGATAGCGTTCGGAGCAGAGATGGAGGTAGCAACAGGAGCAGAGACGGTGGTAGCACCAAGAGCAGAGACGGTGGTAGCACCAGGAGCAGAGATGGCGGCCGAACCTCAAGACGGCACCACAGCTCGACTGCTGATACGGAGTCATCAGCTCGTGACCAACCCTCAATTCCAAAACATTCTCGCGTAAGAAAGTCTAAAGGGTCATCTTCCTCGAGACAACAAAGATCAAAAGAGCAGAACCAATGTGCAGACGCAGAACCTTCAATGGATAACGGCTCTGAAAAGTCTCGAACTGGGTATGGAACAAAGAGCACTGCAGGCCACCTATCTTCAGTTTTGGAGGCATATAAAGAGGAAGACGAGTAGAGAATATTCAGTTTGCACATATTGTATATTAGAGATTCAACATGTATAATCCTCCATATATGAACGTGTTACTCTTTAATTCATTGTTTTTGTGTTACTCCATGTATGTCCTTCATAAACTCTCTCCTCTTGTTTGCTCAACTCAGGCAAATGAAGACAAACATGTCAGGTTTCGTAAGAAAATAGGAAAAACTCTCCACGACCAAATCACACTATAAAGAGATTTGGGGCCTTGGAATACATGGTAGCTGTATTCCAGAGAAAGAGTAACGAACAGGAAAAGAATGATAAAACTATTTTCACATAAACAACAGTTAAATGTCCAAGAGACATACACAGATATAATATTCAACTACCATTACAACATGTAATCACTTCCCTTGTCAACAAACCAACGTTGACAGGCCAGAGACTCTTAGTAGAGTCTCAAATTTAAGGTGCAGCGTCGTGAAATCTAGTATCTTCGTTGCGTAATGAAAGGAGTAGAACTCAGATGTGGAGCTACTTTGAGTAATGAATCATCATCTTGTAAAGACAAGCAAGGAGTTGAACTGGGTGGCTGCTTGTTTTCTATTGGAGTCAGTGGGAGAGGGCTCAATGGGGTATGAGTCACACACAGGCTTTCTTTAGCATGAATGCTTTCCTCTAAAGGGTAGAGGTTCTCCTTTGATGCCATTGTCTTCGCATCATCTGCTAATATCATTTGCAAACCTTTTTGAAGAGGCGAGTTTTCCTTGTTTGCATGAGGTGTTGTAGGAATTCTCATTTGTTGAGAAAGCTCTCTGTAGTTTCCACAGAGTGTGAAAATATTTTGTATCCTCAACCTTCTGTTCTCCTCCCCTGACTTCAAGTTCGACAGACTTGGCGTCTCAGATTTCTGTGGAGAAGTTGCCAAAGAACGTGAACTGTAATCGACTTCAAGGGTAGGATCATTAACAATCTGCTTGACCTCTATGACTTCTTTCTCCACTTCTTCATCATCTGACTTCTGCTTTTGTTCTTCCCCCTCCTCCTCTACTTCTTCCTCGAAGACAGTGCTTAAACATACCTTGTCACCATATTTTAATGCAAAAATGTCGTCAATTGGATTTGGAGTACATGACTGATGATAGCCAATGCTGTCAGGGTGAAGAGGAGCATCCATAACGACATTTTTCACCTCACGAACGTATGGCTCTTGGTCTCCCATGTCTAAATCCATGGATTTAACCATCCCTGGCTCCTCGTCAGCATAAACCCCCTTCAACCTTCTGGCAAAACTGCTACCATCCACGTCTCTATAATCCTTTCCATAAGTGTCATCCCTTGAACGACAGAGCTCAAACTCAATTTCTTCCAAGCGTCTTCTTAGCATTTCAACCTCTTGCTGCTGTTGGATTATTCTCTCTTCCATTCTCCTTCGCTCCAATTCAACGAACTCTTCTGCCATTCTTCTACATTCCTCTAGCTTCTTTTCCAACTCAAATTTCAGCATCTGTGTGCGCTCATTCACCTTCAAGTTGATTTCTTCTTCACTTGCAGGTCCTTTTTCTTCAATAAGGGCTCTCAGTGCAGCAACTTCTTCTTCTTTCTTCATCAGCTGTTGATGAGCCTCATTTCTTTCTTTTTCTCTCAGCTTGTTCTCCATTTGAAGCTTAGATATGAATTGATCCATGGCAGCTATCCTAGATCCTAAAATGACTTGAGAAGAATCATCAGCGCCCATTTTATCCTTAATTGGTGTATGAGGGCCACGAACGATACACTTGGCTTTTGCTCCATATTCAAGGGTGCAGATTGTCTTGTGTATCTCCTTCAGGTCAGGACTTGCACATAGTATCATCAAAATCTTCGATTGATCATCCTCAAACGAATCCTAAAATTAAATTGAAGATAACTTTTTAATACACAATTAAAAAGAGTCTGTCCAGAGAGCCATAACTGGCACACATCAATCAGATTTTACCTGGAGAAGCATAGTCAACTTGCTATCTCTGAAGGGCACGTGAGAATCTCCATTAGCAATAGATTCAACCACTCTCTTCAACGCTATATTTCCTTGGTTGATCTTTGCTGTCTGTTGCATACAAAGAATGAGAAACTTGGAGAAATAGTACTACACACAGTTGGGGTAAGAATTGGAAAACTTTTTGACAATTTTACCTGCATCTTAGCCTCAAAGCCATTTTGCCCTGCTTGCTCAATATTTTCTGACCCTGCCATGTCAACAAGCATGAGCCTTCCTCCGACAGTTGGGACATCAAGAATTATCTGAAAATATAAGTACAAAAATCAGGCATGACAAAGCAACTTGGTGAGATGTCATTTAAAGAAGTTGCATATAAATCAAACCATGCAGTGGCTCCTGGAACTTCGATCATTACAGAGTGTACTCTTAACTATTCTTCGTTTCTCCACTTTCTGAATCTCTTTCATGATTTTTCCCGCCTCATTTCCAGATGCGTAAGTAGCGTTTTTTGCCTTCTTGCCCATGACTTCTAGTCTTACCTGCAAATTCAGTAAACTCAGAATTTCCCTGGAAGAAATTAGAACATAACAACAACTAGAAATTTTTGATGATTTACCTTTCTTTTTTCAAATTCTAAGTTAACAGAACACTCTTGCCAGCAGAAACATGATATGCTTAGTTTTGAGACTTATGTTCATAAAGCTAGAATTTGCATCTGTTACTCCAAATTTCCAATTTCAGGGCTTCAAGTTTCCATAGTTACACAGGGTGACCTCATGAATTCACACCTTGCTACTGATGTGTTCCTCCAAAATTAAACAAAGAAATCTAGCTACCAATTTTCACAATATCAAAGAGCAATAACTCGCCATTATCTTCTAGTTTAGGATACGTTGATCAAAATCCAGAACGACTATCTATTACCTAAACGTGGCACCATAAAAATTGGTATTGCAAGAAAAGCTTGCTGTCTTGATTAAACTAATCAAATTAAGACCTAAGCCAAGTTTCAATGGCTTCTCCACATAAATTGTTTGTTGAAAGACCATATCCAAATGAAAAAAGCAGCCACAAAAGAACAAATGTGAAGCTAATTGGAGAACAAACTCAACTTAAGCAAGCCTTACCTTTGATGCACTATTGCTCTTGGGCCACCCGAATCCGAGTCCACCACCATTATTACTGGACAAAAGATCATATATCTCTTCGTTATAAACCTCCAAAACACTGACTTGCACAAATCTTCCGACCGGCAACATCTGCTCATCATTTTCTTCATTACGTTCTACTCCCTCTCCCAGTATATCTCTCAGTGACCGATAGACAATTCCCGGCTGCTTTGAACATCCAAACATAGTGTGGCTCTTGCCAGAACCTGTAGGACCATACATCATTATCGTACATTTAGCCCCTAGTTTGACTCCATTTATCCTGGATTCTACAAACTTCTTGTAGAAGGCGTCAAGGTCTTCTTCCTCGGAAAAAGAAATCCCATCAAGACTGAAATCTCTGTACCCGATATCCGTGCGGACACGTAGAGTCTGGTTATCAGGATTCACTTGCAAGATCGAAATGGGTTTCTCTTTTCTGTCAGGAAAATCACGTATCCTCCCAATAACTTCAATAGGGTGGTCTCCCAGTGACGCTTCTTTGAGTGCTGAGCTGGGGTTTTGACAAGAGTGAGGATTTGGGGTTCTCACAGATGTGAAATTGAGACGGTTCTTTGATTGTGGGGTCTTCACGGCGTGGACTTGGTTAAGTTTAGAAGATGGTGTAGGAGCCATTCGGAGTGAAAACCAGATAGGGAAATTTAAGAAAGTTGAAAGCTTTGGTCTTGAAATCTTCTTGTATGGAAAGATCAAGACTGGATTTTTCAATTTGATAAAAAAAGATTCAAGGGAAGAGAAAAGGGTTTTCAAGTTGAAGCTTAGAATTGCGAAGAATGAAGTAGAAAGAGAGAGAAAGAGAACGTGAAATGCAGAGAAAGAAATGGAACTAGTGGTGTATGGGTGTATTTTTGGGGGAGAAGTTTGAAAGTGAAAAGTAGCCGTTGTGGTTTCTAACGACTACATTTTGGTTGGATGAAGAGGCACGAGATGGACGGGTCCAGGCGTAAAGAATGGGCTCCTTTTGTTTTTTAATCTTGTTTTTATTTTAGAAAAAAAAAACAAGAAATTTATTTTTTAGATGGTTGGAAACATTATAATGAATATGATAAAAAGTATAAATCTAGTTTCGTTTTCGCAAGATTTAAATAATTTTTATAAATTAATTTAAATATTAATAGTTCAAATAAATTTATAATATTACATCTAATTATAAATAGAGCTTATTTACATAGAAAAAATTCTAAAGAAGTCCATTATTAAAATTTATAAAAATGAGAATTATTATAGAAATAGATGTTAACGTTAAGAATTAAGTTATGAATATTTAAAGTTTTACAAAAACAACAAAAATTAATTTATTCTATTAAATATTTTAAAACTTTTGAATAGTAAACTAAAAAGTAAAAAGGTTTGATACTCTTAAAATTTCAACCTAAAATTTAGATCCCACCTTTTGTTGTCCCATTAGATAAGTTCGATGTCAAAATTTTGATCAAAAGATCTTCCAAGGTCATAATTGCTCACACCTATCGTAAAGGAAACTGTGCCATTAACTGAGATGACAAATTTTGCCTTTAAGTCTTCCATTAAGATATTATGAATTCAGTTCATTTCTAAAAGGGATGACTGATGAGTACTGTAAGAAGTGTTTGTTTTAAGAGTAATGAGAAAAGAAGTACAGGTATGAAATGAAAACTTATATTTAATATCAACTTATCATTGAAGAGGTAACACTTTCATTTTTTTATTGTCAGCGATACTTTATTCCTCTGGATTACTAATTTAGATCAGTAATTATTATAATTATCAATTTATTACAATTTTCAATAAAGATTTTTTTTTAAAAATGAAATTTATTAGTGGCAATACTTCATTCTCATTTCTTACTATATTCATTCCTATTTTCATTCTCGTCACTCTACTTGAACCAAGTGCTAATAAATCAATTTCAAGAATGTGTTTTTTGTAGTTTGTTTTCTGGGCTTTTTGCCTCCTCTTTATCAATTTTTTTAAAAAAAGTCACTTGGAAGCTTGAGTTCAAAAGTCCTGTATTCCAACATTTTGTAACAGTATACCTCCTCCTGATTGGTTGTAGGGAAAACTTTGTTTCACCTCTTGCGTCACTTCTAAACAAACCCGTTAAACCGTGCAGTTTCCGATATTGTTCAGGGTAGTAAATCAATCATCAGAAATCTGGCTAATGAAAATTACATTCTGCAATTGGAACACTTTAAATTTTGTACTGCAAATAAAAGATGCAAAATTATACAATATCAGGTGTGTTACAGGCAGAAGTTCATGCCTTTTGCCCTTTCATGTTTGGGACATTCGAGAATGCGACAAGAAAGAACACTTGGAATCAGCATACAACAAAGACAGACTTTGTGCGCAGTGCAGAGAGGGCTTTAAATTTTACAGGATGTTAAGAGAGCTGCAACAAGAAAATGCATCATGAGATGACAAAGACCCTAAGCTCACCTCTGTCTCCTCTGGTGATTCGAGTATCAGCATCAAGGTAGGTAACTTCAAATTCCCCGCTCCCGGTGTTAGGAGGCCTCAGTGCATCTGGTATTCGCGGTATCTCCAAGGGTGGTAGTTGTGATAAATTCCCAGTTGTCTTTACAGTTGTCTTCTCAAATACTATTTTAATTTTTGCAGATCCTGTTCAATCCCAAGCACATGAAAGAATAACAAAATACCAAAAGCTCTTAGATCACAAACAACTATGGAAACCACAGGTAACCGGCAAGATAGATTAATCAGTGCAAGAGGCTGACATAAATCTGTAAGGAGCAGCACCCACCTATAAGTTCAAATTTGTGCGCCAATGTGGCAGTGACTTCAAGAGGTGGCAGAGGCCATGGAGCACCTAACTCAAGCTCTACAATATTGTCAAAATCTTTGCTTAATATATCAATCCGTTGAAAGACCTAACCAAAAACCAATACTGCATTTAGAAGGCAAGAAACCTTGTATTAAGAAATCCAATACAGGTTATGCTAAACACGTTAGACTACTAGGAGTTATCTAATTTTACTGAACGGTGACTTTAACCAAAGTACACACAAATAGATGTTACACCTAGAGGGAATAAAATAAACAAGAATTCATAGTCACCTGGCCAAGAGTTATAGGGAGCAGCCTTCGAGTGGGAGGTCCAGGCCGACTCCCACCTAGAGTGCGTGATGAGAATGCACTGCTATACACCAGTTTCCATCTCCCTTGCAATTTATCGATATCACATGTGAGATCTACAAGGCCTCCCACATTTTCAAGTTCTTTGGCAGCATCATCTGCTTTCTTTAGATCATCTTCACTAGCAGCGAGACCTCTGTTTAGGCCAGAAACAATGCTCTGCATGTGGAAAACATGCATATGAAATCAAAATATTCTTTAAAATAAAAATGACCCTCCCAAAGATTAAAATTATACTATTCTCATCAACGTACGCTTGAAACCAACAAGATTCAAAAGTGAATCAATATCTCAGCTCCTCAAAATTTGGGCCTCGCCCATAAAGCATTTGTATCATATTAACAGGGCTATGAGAGCTAGGATTAAAAATTGCAAGACTTGGACATAATAGCAGATTTTCATTCATATCCACCTCCTCTAAACCTCAGAATTGTTTTAATTACCATCTGTTTCCTTCACATCCACAGTTACAGATATCAAACATCTTTCCACATCAAAAAGCTTTCATCCAGCTTACAATTGAAGAATCTCTCCCAAAATTTCCTGACTGTACGACTACTATTTTTGTATTCCTCCATCCTTTCCACTAAATGATTTGAGCAATTTTTTCTATCCTGGCTTTCACAACCATTGAATTCAAAAAGATGACACCGACAACTTCTTTTAATTGCTAAAGACAACTCTATGAATCATGCCATTAGACCAATTCATCTCAGGTTCAATCACACAATTAGTTGTGGTGAAATTTATCAAACAGTAATCTCCTGTATTTCGTCACAGGATGCCAAACTGAACCAGCCATTATGCGTGGACTAGACTAGTGTGATGGCCAATCACTTATAAAGATAAACAATCTCCCGGTTTACCACATTGAGAATTATTTCTCAGGGCAATAAGCACATGATTTAGGTATAAAAGTAGCACATAGAGCATCATAAGCATTTGAGACTAAAACCAAACCAATTAGCGTGGAAAAGTGAATAGTTGCAATTAGGGAATGAAACCAAAGTAAATGGGGAAACCATCAAATTGCATTAATAAAGGAAAAGCATCCCAAGTCGTGAACAAATCATCTCAAAAGCACCACAAAGCAAAGAAGACTAAACTCAGATGACATTTGGATAAATGGAACGCCTGTTTATTACATCACGCAGATCAAAACGTCATAAATAAGCTCAGAGGAACAACATGATCAGAGAAAGAAAGAGCAAAACCAGCAATTTGAGCTTCAAAGAATCAATGAGCTGACTCTTCCCATCTTCATTTTGAGGTGAGTCGATAACAGACACTTCATCAAGAGCCGACCTTAAAGCAAACGTTTTCGGTACAGCAACAGCACCATCCCCGTGCTTGTAGAAACCAAGCTGTCTGGGACGTCCACCAACAGCTGTTTTGGTTACAACGTAAGACCTCGAAGAAGAAGGTGATATCGAGAGACGAGCGAGAAATATAGGAGAGTGACAAATAGAGCTCAGGGACGCCATGGCTTTTTGGTCAAATTGCTTTGTGGCTAAAAATGAAAATGAAATATATAAAGCAAAAATAAGTAGAAATTTCAAATATGAGTTATTGGTTTTGGAATTAAATAAAAATTTTGGTAATAATTATCAAATCTAGATTCTAGAGTCTAAACTAGTGGTTGAGCGATGGCTGCTGTTCTTGGAGCGCTTCGAATTTGTGATCGCAGTATGCTTATGATTTGGCCCACCAATTGAATCTACTAGAAAATTTCGTTCCGATTTCACATCTTATAAGTCCCGCTTCTTGCTTTTGGCAAAAGTAACTCATTGCCTTTTTTAAAAAAAAAAATTACGTCCTGATTTTGACTTTTGGCAAAAGTTACTTCGTAAAAATAAAATGTTATTATTAGTAACATTATTAAAATTTTGACAATTTTTAATATATAAATCATTAATTTAGTTTATATGATGTTACAAGATTTTTAAGAAATGCAATTAAGGAGTTTTTTTTATATCAGAAAAGGATATATACAAGCCTTAGGTTACTAGAAGGGAAATGACATTCCCCATATGTCCTTTAGTAGGATAGATAGACAACTCACAGGCGGGTTTTGAAATAGGTGAATGTCAAGTTCAAGTGAACTGACGTAGTTGGCTAGCCAATCCGCAGCCCTATTAGCCTGACGGTATATATGTCTAGCTTTCACAATCCAATCTCTAGCTATTAAGTTTTTGATCCTCATTATCAAGAAATTAAACTGAATTTCCTGAGCCATTGGAGATGATAATATGTTGTAATTATCAACGAATCTATGTCTAATTCCACTCGTCGATATCCGAGATCTCATGCAAGTTGTAACCTTGTAAAAACCCACCATAGTTCTGCAGAAACGACGGTGCAGTAACCTATATTATGTGCGAATCCACCTATCTAAGATCCCGTACTGTCCCTAATTATTCCTCCTGCTGAAGCCCACGAGGATGACACTTTATAAGCACCATCTGTATTAAGTCATATCCATTCATGTGGAGGATTTTGCCAACTCACAAGGGTCTCTACCCGCAGCCTTGCTTGCAACAATGCTCTTCCTACTAGATCCTTGGCCTGTTGTATCGATTGTACGTAATCTAACACAATCTGATGAGGGTTCGTAGGCCAGGAGAATTGCGTCGAAAATAGATTTGTTTCTCCAATACCATAAGAACCAACAAGTCGTACCAAATACGATTGACCATTGATACCCTTGTATCTGCGTGTTTTGGTTCAAATTTCCTGATATCCATCTGTTTGTATTGACTCGGAAGAACTCATCTGTGTTCTTCAGAAGTTGCGAGCTTTACATCCGTCTCGGAGTATATGCAATAATGTTTCGGTTTCACCACAAACCTAACATGAGGGATCTGTGGTGATTTTTCTGATGATTAGTGAGAAGGCTACCACTGGCCATTAGCCATATGAACGTTTTGATCCTTTGCAGCCCCTCCCATTTTCATATTCTGGTCCATTCGCTTTCTTTGTTGTTGTCTAACTGTCAATCGATTAAACTGTAAGCGGAAGTGATAGAAAAAATACCATTTTTTTAAGCTCCCCAAATCAACAGATCAGGTCCCAAAAGAGGGCTTTGGAGGTAAAGTACCTGCTAGCGCCATACAAACGGAAGTAGGGATGAGTGATTGAAATAGATTCTAATTCCATCCTCCCTTGTTATAGACAAATGAATTGACTGTGAGATTTAGCAAAGTGCTCGGAATAGGTTGCATTACTCTTTGGTTAAGCGGACCAATGTAAGCGTCCTCCCATAATTTAATAGTTTCACCATTGCCCGCCACCCATTTAATTCCTTAAAGTACATGTACCCATACTGAAGCAATCCCTCGCCATTTCATAGACTTCAGGAACTAAAATGGATTCTGGTATCAAACTTATATTTGGCGCTAAGTACTCGGACCCATAATGCGTCAAGCTTGTTGATTAGGAACTAATCGAGTTTTGTTAGTAGAGCGTCATTAGTGACTCAGATTTTCCTTAAACCCAATCCGCCTGACGCTTTAGACTTGCACACCTGTTCCTAGTTGACCAACCTCGTTTTATTCTGTTGTAACATCCCGTCACTGATGGGAGGGGTAAATTGGTAATTTGAAACGGGTTAGAAATGTGTATTCTTATTTCGGCATGAACATGAATTATATAGCCTCTATATATACATAGATGAATGGTAATTGTTGCACATGCATATGAGTGTATATGCATTCATGATATTTCCCGACATATGAGTGTATAAATGAAATTTATGTGATAAATGTGTTATTTGTGTTTGAAAGTTGAATTGGAGTGAAAAATGAAATATAGGGGTTTGAAACATTGAATTGGAGTGAATGATCATGTGTTTTTTTATTTATGGAGATTTTTAGGATTTTTTTTCTGAAAATTTGAGGTAAAATGTTCGGACCGAGAAAATTGCCAAATGGCATACTAATTGGATTTTCGGTACCGAAAATAACTGGCCAATGGCACTGGAAAATTATATGCATAATTTTAGGATTTATTACTTTGAGCCATTGGAATTTGGGATAAAATTAGAATAAGAAATTGGATTTAGGTCTTGCGAAGTGGACAAGTGGGTCACTTGCCAAACATGACTTAAGTCCTTTACTTGTTTGATTAAAACCCTATTTCTCTCTTGGGTTGCCTTTCACGATGCTCCTTCTTCTTTGAAAGAAAATTGCTCTCATATATATAGCTTCTTCTTCTTCTTCTTCTTCGTGGGTCTCCTTCCTTGCTACTTTGCTAAGTTGTTTGCACTTTCTCTTTTAATTCTTCTTACTTGCTTGCTTCTTCCTTCACCTACAAACCAACCTTAAGCCTTGTGTGAAGATGATTATTGTGG
>JAOTIZ010000203.1:45686632-45699501 GCA_027123425.1 Erythroxylum panamense | reverse complement strand
AATGCATGTACCTATGGATAAATGCATATGCAATAAACCTGTTCCTCTATAATTAGAGGCCAGTAACATGCTCAGTCTATGAATGTAGTGCAATCCTATCAGTCTGTCCCAATTTACCAAAATACCCTTGCTAACGGTAACGGGATGTTACAGAGATGACATTATTTAAGAATTGGAGGCAATCCTAAGCAAAAACATGAAGAAATTGCATTCTCATAGGAATAAGGTTTGACCTATACCTTTGTTGTGCCTTAAAAAGATTAAGTGCAATAAATGACTTGGTTTGATCCATAATTGTGTAGGAATTTATATCTAAGTTAGAGAGGAATTAGTGAGATCCATGTTTGAGAGACAACCATATATTCATCTTTAAGAAAATAAAAAGGTTCACAGCTTAGAGACATGATCATACTAGAGGTCATGTCTATTTCTCAAAGAAATCATTAGGCTTATGGATGAAGCCATAATCATGGTGTAGACTATGGCTTAAGCAAAGTAAAATGTATGTAAGGGAGGAAACCATAATTTTTAGGGGACTTTAGCCATCTTTTGGAGAAAACATATGTATAAAAACATAAATTTTCTCTCTAAAAGCTAGAGTTAGCTATAAAAAGGCTTCTCCAACCTTTGGCAATCTGTTTAAATATATTTTCACTAGAGAATCAAAGTCTAAGAATCATCTCATTAAATCAAATTAACAACATATTTAGGGAGTTCAACTAGATTTACTTATAACCATGACTTCTCTAATTTTGTCTTTTGATTTTATTATTTTGAATATGCTTTATGGCTAAAAAGTTCTTTTATTATTTTTATAAGGAAAATCATAGTGGTTGTTTTTTTTATGGATTAATTTGATTTAATTTATGATATGAAATATATTTTCGTGATCTATATTTTTTAGTCTTATTGTTGATCTATTCATGCTAGCATATAAATATGATCATAATTCACTTGTAGATGAATAGAGAGAGCTTGCAAGTATGCATATTATAAATTAAGTGAAAGGGGTTGAATGAGATGCTTAAGGGAGACCTACATGATCTTTTTAGTGTTAGGATGAGAGCTTTCATGAGATTTCACAAAAATTAATATATTTGAAGGATTGTTCGCATTTATAGAAAAACATGTTAACCAATTGAAAGTAGATGACTATAGCTAAAGAGATTGTAGTTTCAATGTCTAACAAGTCCTGCCAATCTAAAGAATGTATGCAACCTAGGTTAATTAAAATTTAAAGTCAAAAGTGTTGCTATAAGAAGTACTTATCTAGATATAGTTATTTAATTGCATTATATTTTAATTAATTGTCTTATCATTTATTTCCTTGTCCATTGTCAATAGTACTTTTATTTTATATTTATTTATCATAAAATCTCAAAAATAATCTCTTTACTTATTACCTTTAAATTAGTTAATAGTATTAAAATTTTCTATCCATATTGTTTCTTTATGGAATCAATACCCTACTTACCATTATATTTCTGACTAATGATTGCTACATTTTCCTTTTTCTTTAAGAAAGTAAATAATAATTTCTGACACAACAAATTAAAATCCTAGTTGCTATAAGCGATTAAAAGACTTGATTCCCCTTGATAAGATTTTGCTCATTTATTTCAAGCTTTTCAAATTTGGATTAATGTTCAATCATTTTCTCATAAAATTAAATTTAAACACATTAAGATAAATTTATGAAGGATTTGAATGCTAAAAATTATGCAATGTCATGACGCATCAAATTATCCCACACCTAATTTTTGCTTGTTCTTAAACAAATAAAGGACTAACAAAACAATATCGCTATATAGTTTTTTTTATCAGATAAGGATAGATACAGTCCTTAAGTTATTAGTCTGGGAAACGAAACTCCCAATATATCCTCTAGTAGGATGGACAAACAACCCACAGGCAGGTTTTGAAATAGATGAATGCTAGGTTTAAGTGAACTGGCGTAGGTGGCTAGCCAATCCGCAACCCTATTAGTCTAACGGTAAACATGTCTCGCTTTCACTAGCCAATCTCTAGCTATTAAGTGTCAGATCCCCATTAGCAGGGAATTAAATGGAGTTTGCTGAGCCTATGAGGAGGATAAGATGTTGATAATTATCATCAAATCTACATCTAATTCCACAAGTCGATACCTGACATCCCATGCAAGTTGTAACCCTGTAAAGACCCCCATAGTTCTGTGGCAACGACTGTACAGTGACCTATGTTGTGTGCAAATCCTTCGATCCATGATCCCGTACTGTCTCTAATTATTTCACCTGCTGAAGCCCACGAGGACAACACTTTATAAGAACCATTCGTATTAAGCCGAACCCAGTCAGGTGGAGGATGTCGCCAACTCACAAGGGTCTTTACTCGTTGTCTTGCTGATGACAATGCTCTCCCTACTAATTCCGTGGCTTGTTCTATCAATTGTACGTAATCGAATACAATCTGATGAGGGTTTGTAGGCCAAGAGAATTGTATGTCGATTACAGTTTTGTTTCTCCAGTACTATAAGAACCAACAAGTCGTACCAAATACAATAGGCCATTTAAGCCTATGTATCAACATGTTTTGTTTCAAATTGTCGGAGATCCAGGTGGTGGTATTAGCTTTGAAGAACTCATATGTGATGGCAACGGTGGGGAAATGTCTCCAAAAGGTACTAGCTTTACATCTGTCCCGGAGGACATGCAGTAATTTTTCGGTTTCACCACAAACCTAACGTGAGGGGTCTGTTGTGATTTTCCCAAGGTGTCGTTGATGATTAGTGAGGAGTCTACCACAGGCCATAAGCCATAAGAATGCTTTGATTCTTTATGGTCCGCCCCATTTACATATTTAGGTCCAGTCTCTGTCATTGCTACTGTTCAACTGATTATCGATTATACTGTAAGCGGAGCTGGTGGAAAATTTCCATTTTTGAATGCTCCCCATATCAACCGATCAGGTCCCAAAAGAGAGCTTAGAGGTAATGTACCTGCTATCACTATGTAAATGGAGTTAGTTATGATTGATTGAAAGAGATTCCAATTCCATCCTCCCTTATTATCAACAAAGGATTTAACTGTGAGATTGAGCATATTACTCGGAATAGGTTGCAGCACGCGTTGGCGAAGTGGACCGAGATCTTGTACCCAGGCGTCCTCCTAGAATTTAGAAGTTTCATCATTGCCCACCACCCATTTGATTCCTTGAAGTACATGGAATCATATCGAAGCAATCCCTTGCCACACCACGGAGCTTCCAGGAATTGAAATGGATTGTGGTAAGTTGTTTCTATCAAACTTGTATTTGGCACTAAGTACTCGGACCCATAACACATCAGGCTTATGGATTAGGGACCAACTAAGTTTAGTCAGTAGAGCGTCATTAATGACTTGGATTTTCCTTAATCCCAATCCGCTGGACTCTTTGGGCTTGTACATCTGTTCCTAGTTAACTAAACTCGTCTTGTTCTGTTCTTCTGTGGCTCCCCATAAGAACATACGAATAATCTTCTCCAAGTCATCACATAATTATCGAGGGAGACGGACTGTTTGCATTGTGTAAATGGGGAGAGTTGAAAGCACAGATTGTATCACTGGCAAGCGAAAGGTGTTTGACACTCCATCCATTAAGTCTTCACTGTACATTATCGATTATATACTGGTATGTTCATTTAGAGCAGCGTTCGTGAATGATTGGTACCCTGAGATACTTGCCCAAATCTGTTGTTCGCTGAAATCCCAACTTTCGACTGATCGTATTAGCCAAGGATATATATATTTAGAATAAAAACACCTTGTCTTGGCTTGACTAACTTTTTGGCCAGACATCGAGTAGAATTGTTGTAGGATATCTTGAATGTACAATACCTGATCATCTTGGATTTTGGCAAATAAGATGAGGTCGTCCGCAAAAAAGAGGTTCAATAAGACTAGGCCACTTCTGCTCAATGTTATTGGTTTCCATTGACCTTCATCAACTGCATGAGTGATCATATGCCCAAGTCTCTCAAGGCATAGTACGAAGATGTATGGCAAAATCGGGTCTCCTTGGCAAATGCCCCGAGTAGGATTAAACGCTTCAGATGGTTCTCCTTCCCAAAGCACTTGCATGGAAACCGTATTGATGCATTTTAAAATGATACAAATGAGGGAGTCAGGTATGCCCACAATTTCCAGGGTTTTCTGTATAAACTGCCAATTAAGATGATCATAAGCTTTTTTAAGATCAACTTTAATGGCGAGATATCCGGATGTTCCTTTCTTTTTCCTCATAGAATGTATCACCTCTTGAGCTATAACAATGTCATCCGTGACTTGTTGATTGGGTACGAAACTACTCTGGTTAAGGGCGACAAGTTTAGATAAATATGGTTTTAGTCTACTTACCACAATCTTCACAATAGTTTTGTAAAGAACCGTGCAAAGACTGATGGGCCAGAATTGTGAAATGGAAGCAGGCCATGGAAGTTTGGGTATTAAAATTAGTATAGTTTTGTTTATCTCCATGTCCCATACTTCCATCTTGAAGACTCGCTGAATAAAGTCGATCAATGATGGGCCAACTATATCCCATTGTTTATGGAAAAAGATTGTATGAAACCCATCAATTCCCGACGCTTTATTTGCCTCTATATCAAATATTGCTTGTTTCAATTCTATATCCTGGACTGGATCTCTTATACGTGCTTTTGCTATAGGATAGAGGGCTGGAAATGTTCCTCTAATTGGCCATCGTACCGCTCGACTCCCCTCATCCATGTATAATTGCTCCATATATTCTTTAGCCACAATTTGCAACACTGCAGGATTTAAGTGCTGTTGTCCCTCCTTGTCCCTTAGAGCATGGATTTTGACCTTAGTAGAGGCATGATAAAATTGCGTATTTCTACCTCCATATGACAACCATTTAGATCCAGATTGTTGATACCAATATAATTCTTCCTCGGACAAGACTTGTTCTAACTCTCATCGGAGTAAGACTTCCAACTATGTCAAGAAAGTTGACTGTCTTTCTTCCAGTGCTCGTTGTATTCTTGCAAGGCGTGATAATAAGCGCTTTTTTCGCAAGAATATGTTTCTAAATTCGTCTCTATTCCATTTTTGCAGTTGCCTTGCAAATTTACTTAGAGAGCCACTGATATCTCCAGGGTCCAAAGCCCAGTAATTTTATGTGACTGAACTAAATTTTCGTTAGTTAACCATACGACCTGAAATGTAATTGGTTGCAGGAGATTGGGACGGTGGTGCTGCTGTGCAAATTTAATTAAGATAGCTCTGTGGTCTAATTTTAGGAATGGGAGGTGGTGTACTATTACGTTATGAAATAACACCTACCAAGCGTTGGAGCAAAACGCGCGATCCAGACATGCATATAGTTGTCCCCGTCTCTAGGTGAATCTGGATCCAGAAAAGCCAAGATCTTGTAATTGACATATGTAAATGCATTCCTAAAAGCCTTTACTAACAATATTTCGCATGCTCAATCCTACCTACTTATCGCCCGCTTCTAGCTTGACGTTAAAATCACCTATAAGTAACCATGCCCTAGTAGTTACCTGCTTAATTTTCTTCAGTCCCTGCCATAGGTATTTTTGGTTTGCAGGTCTTGGACTTCTATACACTGCGGTGAACATAAATGAATAACCATCATGGGAAATAGAAATGTGTATAAGTTGTCTGGTTGCGACTTGGATTTCAACCTCAACTGTCTGCCTCCACAATACCCATATTATGCCTGAGTACCCTTCCGCCTCAACTTGAAATGATTTTTTGAATCCCAGTTTGTGAATGACGCTATCTGCTCTACTGCCACTGATATGTGTTGCCATTAGTACCACCATAAAAGGGTTGTAGGTTCTAACAAAGTACAATAAAACTGGCTTAAGTGCCTTCTCGCCTGCACCTTGACAGTTCCAGATTATAATCAACATAAAATGGAAAATAGGAAAGGAGGCCACCTGGCTTATACGTTGGTGGACCTTACTTCTTTTGCTATGGTTTCTGTTTCGATCATCTCTATGTTTTGCTGGGAGGAAATGTGTTGAGATTCTAATACCATCTCTACGTCTCCCACTTATTCAGTAGCACTTCTGGGGTCCGACGGTTTAGGCTAGGGGTGGGATTTGGGTTGGGAGGGTCTTTATCTGCCTCCATCACCAGTGCAGGAAGTTCACATTTCATAACATCTTTTGCAGGGAAATGGAACGAGGCGCTGGTAAACAACTGTGGTGTGAGAAGGAATGTGTATTGCGACATGGTTGTGGTCTTTACATGGGATACTATTTTATGTATGCATGGTCTCCTGTGGAATTCCGCTGACCTCAGTCTCGTCTTGTTTATTTTGCATGTCTTTATGGTGGTAGTCCGAATGGATTACCTCTACCTTTAGACAGCGAGCTATTTTTGGATTTAGTTAAGATCTGTTTTTGCATCATGTGAGGCTGTCCCAGTGGCCTGAGTTCGGTGGGTTCATATCGTATTGTGCTGGCTATAGCAGTTGTTCTCTGTTGGCCATTTTCAATAGATTTTTCATGAGTGGTTTCGATACTCTCTTTGCCTGATAGCATGGAAAATCGTGAGCCTGTCTGTCTTAGTTGCGTGGTTGGAGTTTTGTTTTGTTGTTCGGGGTGTTGTGTTTGCACTGGAGTCCGTCTATCCCTTCTCTGGACTTGGACCCATGGCCCATACTCTGCCTGTAGGTCGTCCCCTTCGTTTGATGTTTTGCTTGTAGCTGCTGTATCGGTGTTCTGGTGGTCGCCGGTTGTAGCTGTTGCTGCGTTAGTCACCATTGGTTTGTTGGGACAGGTGTCCACACCATGCCTTACTTTCCCACAAGCAAAGCATATCTGTAATAAGCTCTCATATGCCACTTTAATTGTTTCACCGTCTAATTCCACTCTGGGTACGATTGGCTATGTTAAATCTATTTCCACCATCACTCTTGCAAATTTCCCCCTTTGATATTGTTGAGTAGTTTCATCAATCTTAATCGTTCGCCCAAGCAAATTTCCTAGTGCTTGTAGGATCACAGGGTGATACCTGGATATACTGGGAGTTCCGGGAATCTGACCCACACCACCGTCTTGTCCACTTTACCCTGCGAAGGTCTGAATTTGCGGTTTCATGGTTGAACTGCTAACGCATGCCTAAAGATTACCCAGGGTTCTTTTGTAAGAGCGGTGAGGTAATCTTTGGTTTCCATTAGATTTACTACGAAAAAATCGTTATCAAGGTCTATAACCTTCATTGGTCCCGACAAATTCCACATGAGGTGCAAGCAGTGCTTCAATATTCGGTACCCAATTTTTTTCCCAAGCAACTTTACTATGACTGCTTTCTCCTAGATCTTGTCCAGACGATGTTTGAATGTTTCAGAAAGTTCTAGCGCATTGCCATATTTTCCTATAACTAAGGTAACATCCCCTTCTTCCACCTCCGGCGGAATTTCTTCTGGGCAGTCGAGTTCCACTGTCTCAGTTGCTGAGTATTGACCTGTGATGACAGCACTGTAGCTCAGCTGCTGACATATGGGCGGGGGATTTGCATCTCGATCTCATAAGCGCATCTTCTTAGCTGTGTGACCGTTGTTAGCTAAATGTGGGGAATCACCTCTCGCAGCTTTCGATTGCTTCGAACTGTCCAAAATACTCAACTAAACCATGCATACTCCTTAAAACTTAGACAAAAAAAAAAATAGTTAAGCATAAACACACATTAAAGTTGATTTTCACCCAAAAAAAATGAATAGGGACAATTAAAGACAATCTTAATCAAAAGTATGTATAAAGTCTTGTTGAATTTCCTATAAGTGTTTAGGCTTAAGAGTTTACTATCAAACTCTTATCACAAGGAATACACTACTATAAACTTTCACATACACCAAATTTCTCTGACCATAATCATATGAAGGCATGAATCAAAACGATGTAGATTACTATTGGTTGTAATGAGGTTTAGGCTCAGTTGTTGGCTAAAACCATATATGTTTAATAAGGCATTTAAACAAAATGTAGGGTTGAGAACGAATTTGACTAAGTACATATCTTTTAAAGTAAATATACTGTGGCTGCAATTATTCTCTCTCTCTTTTTTTTTAAAAACTTGAATAAGAACTAATTGGCAGCCATCATCCAGAATTAAACTGAATACAAAATAAGTAACGGGTTAAGACTTATTTGACAATTCAACAGGATACAAATGGATTCTGTCCGACCAAGCATTGGTTTTTGTTGAATCCATATCTGAAACGGATTCCCAAACTGCACTGTTGCACTTAAAACCACTCCCAAAAGCAATTTGCCATATCTTGTCTCCCTTCTTCACTTTTCCCTTAGCTTCCAAGTAGCAAAGTTCGTACCAAACTGATGAAGACGAAGTATTCCCAAATCTGTATAATGTCATCCTTGAAGCCTCTCCATCTTCCCTTTGTAGATTCAACTTTTTCTCAACACCATCAATTATAGCCCTTCCTCCAGCATGTATGCAAAAATGATTGAAAACCTTCTTAAAATTTGGAACGTATAATGTCTCATTTGCTCTTGTTGACGATCTACCCCAGATTCTGTGACGAATTAGCCACCAACAGTATCGGAGCTGTTCAGAGTATGGCAGTACCAGTGGTCCTAACTCGGATAGATTTATCTTCAGACTATTGCTTGCAACATGTAAGACTGATCTTGACAGATGCACTCCCGAGATCCCATCTTCATCAGTTTGTTGGAAGACACAATTATACGACTGGTCATTGTATCCCGTGTGGGTTCGAACAAGATGGTGAAGCTTGTATCTGGCTATTCGCTTGTCTTTCCTCTTGTTTGATAGTAGGACAGCAACTCCACCCATTCGAAAGATGGTATTGGCCACGAGCATAGACTTGGATTGACCTGTATATCCACTTGGAGTCACAGCTTCCATGCTGAGAACTAAGGCCACTGAGTTCTTGTGAACTTTGAGAAGATCTTTTGCCAGACTTATCGATAACAGACCCGCGCTGCAACCCATTCCACTTAAGTTGAAGCTCTTGATGTTGCTTCGGAGACCAAACTTGTGAATGATCATGGATGTAATGGAAGGAGTGGGAGAGAAAAGGCTGCAATTTGATATTAAAATGTCAATGGCATTAGGACTCACGTTGTGCTTGGAAAGAAGGTCTTCGACGATAGTAAAGAGAACTAGTTCAACTTCTTCAAGAGATGGATTCAAAGACGTATCTACTGGTAGTCTGTGCATTGCTGAAGGCATGCAAGCTTCATCTCCAATTCCCGATCTTTCCAAAACCTTGACTTGGAAGTCTATGCTCTCTCTACTGAAGGACCCACACAGCTCCAAGTGTTCCACGAAATTTGACCTTATGGCCCTCAAGTTATCTGGTGGAAGATAACAAGAGAAATCGATGAGATAGACAGAATTGGATCTGAAGGCGAAATACAGAAGTGCGAGCACTAACAAAGTTGAAGCAGCTGACAAATGAGGTAAGGAAAATGAAGCTTCAGCGAAGCTAGGCAAGCTTGGAAAGGAAATTAAAAAAAGGAGTAAATCAGTCACCATCGCCGTTTGATGAACTTAAATGCACTGGATTGGTCTTGGTCTCAATATTTGATCACAATAGAATAATATATAAAGCAAGAAATGTTTCGTTGTTTCTCTTTCACACGCACATTCGCCAAGCATTAGCCTAATCAGTATCTTCAATCGCAAGTGACAGGGTCTTAGTAAATTGCTACTTCTGATAAATTTTTAATACTGGCAGAACTTAGAGTTCATTAATAAGAATTGGGCTTGAGTCAACTATTGTCCAAATAACTAGAATTAGTTGTTTGGATAGTTGATCTTTACCACTTATAAACCCTTTACCATTTTCATGTTTAGTCAATATGGGATATTCTAACATTCCCCCTCAAGTGCAACTGGGAATGGACATCAAGTTGTCACTTGAAATATACGCAGTGGTAACCGGATCGGACTGCTGGGAATGGACATCCAGACGGACAACCGAGAAATTCATAATCCGGACCAAACCTGCTCTGATACCATGTTGAATTTTTAATATAGGCATAGTGTAGAATCTACTTATAATAATTGAGCTTGGGTCAACTATTGTCTAAATAACTAGAACTAGTTGTTTGGATAGTTGATCCTTACCATTTATAAACCCTTTATCATTTTCATGTTTAGTCAATATGGGACATTCTAACAACTTCATGCTTAAATGGAAAGTAAGTACCATTACAATAGTTGGATTCGCATCCTACTTGACCACTTTCCAATCCATCCAATACGACTCTTGCAACACACTTTTATCATGCAAGTTGGAGTGCCATTTGACCTTCAAACGCAGAGGATGAAACGTCCTAGTTAAATACATTTAATTCATACTTATCAAAGTAACTAGCAGGGCAAACCATGAAAAATAATTCATGGGAAAGCGGTTTTTTGGTAAAATCTTAGTGTTCTTGACATGTAGTGTGATAAACTTATTTTCATTTACTTTTCAAAAACTGCAAGTAATGCCAAACTTATTTTCATTTACTTTTCAAAAACTGCAAGTAATGCCACGCAGAAGTAATGGATCCATTGTTGATAACCTGGAATTGTCATGATGTATTAAGGGCTCCTTCGTCAAAAATTAAGAAAATGAGATCACATTTCTGTGGGGTAAGGCAACCTATCTTTCCGAGATCACGCTATAAGTATGTGGAGATGCAGCTACGTACCATTTCCATAATATTCATTTCGAAACATATTATATATATTTTTGTATAACAAGCATCAAAAGCCTTCGGTTAGCATGAGTATAAGTGGGAATGTAGAGGCATAAGGTCTCATCATTCTTCCCCACTTATTACTTTTTCTAAGTTCATTCCTCTTATTTAAGTTTTTCTTTTTCTTATTAAGATTCTCTAATTAAATTTTAACAAGTTTTTGCAATTTAAAAGGGGGATTAACATGTGATTTTCTTATGGAGATGGCGAAAACTATTTTTATTACCTTTTTTGGAAAATAAAAATGTATTGATGAAAAAAATTAATGGCTATGATTAGACTTTAAGCAAGTCTTAGTAATGGCTACACAACATTAGACAACTAATAATAATACAAGTAACCATTACTAATAAAGTAGACAACTGATTTCAATTTGTTGAATTAGGACTTTAAAACTCATACCTAAAAACTTGAATGGTAAATATGTTTCTCATAATCTTACAAAAGGTTCTAATTCATTGCTATTTGTTCACTTATTTTGGAAGTCATCCCTTTAACTAATATTAATATTGCTTTGATCTAGTCGAGTACATTTCAACAAAGAGCTTGAAATTTTGATGGTTTTAAGGTTCATTTCTCTTTGTATAGTATATACTATACAATTAAAAACAAGCTTGAAAATATTTAGATCCTTTTTATTGTGATATTGAATTTTATATGCCCAATCAACAATATTGATTTATTGATTCTTGTCATAATGAAGGTTGCATAAGCTTGAATTTTGTTTCAAAGCATCAAAGAATAGTGGAAATTGAAAAGTAAATGGTTTAAAGTCTCATTCGCTCTTTAACAAAAAAATGTAGAAATGATTATTGGTGAAACCATAGTTGAATTTATCTTTAGTTATGAGTCTTTGTTTAATTTGTATCCAAATGATGAAAGATACTTTAGGGAGGCTATTGGTGTACCAAACTAGCTTTGACTAAGGCATTGTCTAATAACTTCATACAAATGCTTCCCTATATGATTGATTTATGAAAGATGTGAATATGTGTCTTAATCAGATTGAAGAGTCCTCTACTTTAAGTTTAGAATTGTATCTTGAAAGATTATCTATATTAGAGGAGAATCCCCTAGATTATTGCCACTAGTTCTAGTTTTTGCTATTGATTATTGCCACAACCTTGGCATTGTCTAGCAAACTTTCCTGTTAGGTACTATAGTCAAGAAGCTTATAAAAAGGTCTAATATGATGCTAATTGTCAAATCAAAGCCATGTATTCTTGCTACTACCTATACTAGTCTTCAAATTGTTGCATATATGTTCCCTCAAGTTCAAATTTGCTTTAGGGTATAAAAGGTATTGGTCTTTAGAAAATGATAATGCATCTACTGTACCTATAAAAATTCTCTATTTATAAGCAAATTTCTTATTCTTTTTGTTAACAACACTTTGTTTGTGGCTTTAATTGAAGTGAGTTTTAGACCTCCTTTATCTTTAGGCAAGCATATGTTTGTATATTTTATCTTAGTACTTGAATCATTACCCTCTTTATAGGTTTAAAGAAAATTCTTATGTAACGTCTCAATTGATTTGATAAGATTTTGAGTAAGGAAAAGATGACAGCATTAGTATATGTGAAAATATTAACCATATAAATGATTAGTTGCAAACTTCCTACATAAGTTAAGAATCAAATGTTCTAACTGACCATCTTTTTAAGAATAAATTCAAATATAAGTTGACAATCTTTGGACAAGAAAGTCTCTTAAACGTAATGGGAATTAATAGGTACTTGAAAGAAGGTTGCCTATATTTAAAACTTGTTATGTGGGATAATTAGTTTACTATCTTTGAAAGCAGGTTCATATATTAAAAATGATCTTATGAGGGTTAATTGGTAGCCAAGTTAAGCTTTTAAATACTTACAAGGATTTTGTGAACATTTTGATTAATTATAAGTTAACATTGCAGATTAGTAAAAGGTTTATCTACAAAAGACAATGAAGATTGACCGCGCGTCGTTTCGCTAGTCAAAATTAAAATAACTAGATTACTACTGTAGAAGTGGTGAGTCTAGGTCGATCCCACAGAGTGTGTGTGTAAAGTTTATGAAATGAAATTAATCGGTGTTTACACTTAATGGGGGGTTTTGGATTTTTAAAAGAATAAAAATAAAATGAA